>CAUYSK010028958.1:0-33809 GCA_963575035.1 Avahi laniger | reverse complement strand
GCCTTGGGTGGGACTCTGCCCCTCAGGCCCTCAGCTTCGAGTAGTGGAAGGGGCTGAGAGCCCTGTGCGCCTTCATGTGGTGCCACCAGGGGGCAGTGCAGGGCCTTGGCTGCCTCCACAGCTGGAGGCACTGCCAGCCTGAGCCTAGAGGGTTCTTCCTCTGGATTGGCCGTGGTGCCTGGCAGGGTGCAAATGCCAGTTCACTTGAGCCACTCCCTCACACGCCTTAATGACCTAACAACACCCTGAACTCTGAATCGGCCACGAAAGTCTCTGACCCCTCATAGGGAGGGCCAGTGCTGTTTCCCTCCCCATCACTCCGCAGCAGAGTCAAGGGGAAAGGCCTGGCTTCCCACGTGGGTGAGCCCCAGCTCTGTGCTGCCATCCACAGCCCCAGCACCTTCTAGCAGGCTGGGCGTGACCCCATGAACCCAGCCCTTGGTGTCTTGGCCTTTACGCAGGGTGGCTGGGTGGCCAGACTTACACACCTGGAAGGCATAAGCCGGAAGGCCTTGTGGCACCATTCAGGGACTAGCCCAAGGATCTGTAGTGAAGGCCTACCTCCGCCTGGTGTGTAGCTGAGTGACCCCAGAGGCCTGTGGCCCTGGACCCCAGCCCTGGGTGGAGGCAAGTCAGAGCCACCAGCTTCTAGCAGACTTTGGTGGGGAGGCATTTCCCCTACCCTGGGCCCGGGGTTCTGGGGCTGCCTAAGGTGAGGAGCTGGGGAAGTGGGCCTGGGGCCCTGCCGGCGCAAGCTCCACCCCTTCATTGCACAGGAGGGCTGGGCCAGGGTGGAGATAGGAACCAAGAGTCTTTGGGGGCCCCACGCAATGAGGGAGTAAGCAGCGCCAGCATTTGGGAAATGGCCTCTTCCCCCGCTGCCCTGGGGAAGGAAGGCAGGGGCCTGCCCTCCTCTGCTGCGGGCGGGGCTGCCGGGACCCCGCAGGGGTGGGGAGGGCCTGCCGGGCCCAGGAAGGGGGCGGGGCGGCCGCAGTGACGCGGCGGGCGGGGGGAGGGACGGCAGGGGCGCCGGCGGGCGGACGGAGAGGAAGGTCGGGGCCATGGGCCGGCGCTGCGCCTCTGGAGAGTCCGGCCACTGCCGGAACCCGAGGCCAGGCCCGGGGACGCTCCGGGCTCCGACCCACTGGCCGGCTGCCCCCGCCCGGGCCGGGTGAGGGGCACCCGCCTTAAGCTAGAGGTGAGCCGGGACGTCGGCAGGCGGGCCAGGAGTACGGCTGGGGACGGGGACGCCGGGGAGCAGAGGGAAGTGCGGACAACGGGGCCTCTCGCCTGCTGGCTGGGTGCGAGGTGGGAGGGGTGCCTGCAGCGGAACTGTGGCGCCCGGCCGGGGCGCAGGTGGGCGGAGCGGGTCTCCCGGGTCGGGGGCCCGGGGGACTCCAAGGGGAGCAGCTCATGCCTCAGCTGAGGAGGGGGTCAACCGCCGGAAGAATGACAGGATGGCTGCATAGGCGAGTGGAGAGTCGCCGAGGGCCAGGGGTCCAGGAAGGATGCTGGGGACGAGGAGGTCTAGGACCTGGCTGCCCGCCAGGGCGGGGAAAGCAGGGATGTCTGATCCTGGAAGGCAGGGGCGCACGGGGCCGCTCCGCGCAGAGGCACCCAGGCACAAGGTTCTTGGTGGACGTCCCGGAGTGGGGGACACCGACGCCGCCGAGTCGGGGAAAGGGATGCAGGGGGCGGGCCCCCGAGGGGCCGGTCGTGGAAGGCGGGCCTGGAAGGAGGGGCCGGGAGGCTCCTGGGGGCGCGTCCCCGAGGGATGCTGCTTCGAAGGGACTCAGGACGCGGCCGCGGGGGGAGAGGCGAGGCTGGCCCTCCCGGCCGCGGACCAGAACCCGCCGCTCCGGGGGGCCCGCGTCAGCGCACGGTTGCCATGGCGACGGGCGGGCGGGGGGCGGGGGCTGCGCGGAAAAGAGGTCAGCGCTCAGCCTCGCTGCGGCTCCCGGCCCCCGGCGGCGCGGGCAGCAGCGCTGGGCTCGCCTCTGCGTCCTCCGCGGCTGGCCGGGGCATGGGGTCCCGCCGCACCAGCCGCTCGGCGGGCGCGCAGGGCTCGGGACCGCGCACCGCCGCCCCGAACTGACGGCGGCGCCGTGCCCTGCGCCAGGCGGAGCGGAGGCCGCCCGGCCCGCCGAGCGCCTTCAGGATGCTTATCAAGGAGTACCACATTGTGCTGCCCATGAGCCTGGACGAGTACCAGGTGGCCCAGCTCTACATGATCCAGGTGAGGGCGGTGGGCAGGGGAAGATGAGAGGGGCGGACAGCGCGGCGCAGGCCGCACAGGGGGCAAGGGGTGGAGCCCAGCTGACCCCCTCCAGCCCTGCTCCTGAGGGCTGGAGCCCAGGGGAGGAGAGAGAGGCCCCTTTTCGGACGCGGGGGTGGGTAAGGGCTGTGGGGAAAGGGTGCAGAGGGCTGAGTGGGGCCCCCACCCACTAAGTGCCCAGCCAGTGTTGCTCAGCCTCCTGCGATCTCCCTTAATCCTCCTCAGAATCTGTAATCCCATGGGGGAAGGGAGGCAGCCGATGAGGAGACAAGGGTGAGGAGGGGGACCTAGGTGGCAGAGAAGGGCAGGAAGGGGTCTGGAGAGGGTGTGGGGTCTTGGCAACCCTGGGAGGTCAAGGAGAGGGGGTGAGGATCAGGCTGCATGGGCAGGTGGGGGCGGGGATGAGGGAGGGGTCTGGGCTTGGGCTGTGAGGCGAGTGGGCCAGGTGGGCTCTCAGGGAGGTGAGAGGGTTGGCGCAGGGCCCTGGGGAGGTCTGCTCCACTTCTGTTCTCCAGAGCTGTGGGATCCAGCCTCAGGGGGTTGAGAGGGCCAAGTCTGGGCCCCAGAGCTATGAAAGGACAGCGTAGGGTGCTCTCAAGCTATGAGGGGTGTGGCAGGAGCTGGGACTGGAGTCCCAGAGAGGGAGGGGACCAGGCTCAGGGCCTCTGAGAAGTGGAGGTGCCTGTCCTCTTCTGGTCTGTGCTTCCATTCCAGCCACCCTGGCCTCCTTGCTGCTCCTCAAGCACATCCAGCTCCCTCCCACCTGGGGGCTCCCCCTGGCTTCCCCCCTGCCCGGAATACTCCCCCACCCCACATCCGCTGGGCCCCTCCTTCGACTCCTTCAAGTCTTGGTCAAATCAGGGTCACGTTATCTTCTCAGTGAGGCTTTCCCTGACCGTCACATCAAAGCTGCAGTCCCCAGGCCTTGATCCCCACTTTCTTTTCTGTGCTCTCTTTCCCAGAGCGTTTAGCACCTTCATAAATACCATATAATTTGCTTTTTCCTGCTACCTATCTCCCTACACTAGAACCTAAATTCCACAAAGCCCCAGGTCTTTGTTCTAGTCATCCATATATCCCAATTAATAATCCCAAGCAATGCCTGGAGCGGGGCAGACAGTCAGTAAACCTTGAATGACTGAACTAAGTGCGGGGTACAGAACCCCACAGGGGACCAGGCAGCATCGGTGACCCTGATCCCAGAGAGCTGCAGGGGGGTCAGGCTTGGGTTTCGGGGAGTTGAAAAGGCCAGGACCAGAGCCCCAGAGCTGTGCAGGGCACCAGGCTGAGCTGAGGATCCCAGGAGCTGAGCTAGGGCCAAGCTCCCTGTTCTGCTCTGCCTTGGGCCACAGAAAAAGAGCCGGGAGGAGTCTAGTGGTGAGGGCAGCGGCGTGGAGATCCTGGCCAACCGGCCCTACACGGATGGGCCTGGAGGTAGCGGGCAGTACACACACAAGGTGTACCACGTGGGCTCCCACATCCCAGGCTGGTTCCGGGCACTGCTGCCCAAGGCTGCCCTGCAGGTGGAGGAGGAATCCTGGAACGCTTACCCCTACACCCGAACCCGGTGAGTGGGTAGGGCGGGCACAGACCATGCCATGAGGGGACAGTCCTGGTGGGCACAGTAGTGAGCCCCAACCCTGCCCTCTGCCCAGGTACACCTGCCCCTTCGTGGAGAAATTCTCCATTGAAATAGAGACCTATTACCTGCCTGACGGGGGCCAGCAGCCGAATGTCTTCAACCTGAGTGGGACTGAGAGGAGACAGCGCATTCTGGGTAAGGCCTGGAGCTGTGGGGGGACCCTGGACCCCCTCTCAGGCTCCCTGCTGCCTCGATGTGCTGTCTCTGACAAGTCCCAGCTCTTTTGGGGCCTCAGGTCCTATCTGTGAAAGGCTGTCCTCCCAATCCCCAGGGGGAGGGGGGTGGGGGCTTGAAGCAGCTGGCATCACTCAGTGCTTGCTGGAAACAACCCCCCCCCCGCCAGACACCATCGACATCGTGCGGGATGCAGTGGCCCCAGGTGAATACAAAGCGGAAGAGGACCCCCGGCTGTACCACTCAGTCAAGACAGGCCGAGGGCCACTGGCTGATGACTGGGTGCGGACAGCAGCCCAGACAGGGCCCCTCATGTGCGCTTATAAGCTGTGCAAGGTGGAGTTCCGCTACTGGGGCATGCAGGCCAAGATCGAGCAGTTCATCCACGATGTCGGTGAGCACCCGGTGTGGAAGATTCTGCTTACCCAGCATGCACTGGACCCTGCGTTCGCAGCCAAGGATGCTCCCCATCTGCTGGGGACACAGAAGCAGAAAGTCACCATTTCCATTTGAGGTGGGGGCACACAGGCAGAGGTGGGCACAGCCTAGTGGGAGGTCAGGGAAGCAAGAAGCTGACATCGTGATCTCTGAGGTCCACGCTGGCTCTGACATTCCAAGATGCTGCTGCTTCCATCGAGATTCTAAGATTCTCAGCCAGGCCCGGTGGCTCACACCTGTAATCCTAGCACTCTAGGAGGCTGAGGCGGGCGGATTGTTTGAGCTCAGGAGTTCGAGACCAGCCTGAGCAAGAGCGAGACCCTGTCTCTACTGAAAAATGGAAAGAAATTACTTGGACAGCCAAAAATATATAGAAAAAACTAGCCGGGCATGGTGGCGCATGCCTGTAATCCCAGCTACTCCGGAGGCTGAGGCAGGAGAATCGCTTAAGCCCAGGAGTTTGAGGTTGCTGTGAGCTAGGATGATGCCACGGCACTCTAGCCCAGGCAACAGAGTGAGACTCTGTCGCAAAAAAAAAAAAAGATTCTAAGATTCTCGATCGTCCTGTGAGTCAAGAGACACTTAGGGAATCTTGGGAGGGTCACCAGCCCCAACCGGCAGCATGCTAAAGAGTGCAAGTTGGGAGGCTGTGACTCTGATGTCATTCTCTCTGGGGTACCATCCCACCCCAAGATCCAAGTCCCAGCCTCTGTCCCTGGTGTCCAGGTGCCCCTGTCCCATACCTCCCCTCAACCTAACCTCTGCAGTTCCTGCAGCTCAGCCCTGCCTCGCTGCCCAGGTCCGAGGCACATAGAGGGACGATCCTTGGGTGGGAAGCCCAGCGACCTGGCTCCACTACTGACCCCACCATGGCACCCCCAGCAAGCCACTGGCCATGTCTGTCCTTTAACTTTCTCTTCCGTAAATGAGGAAGAGGTTGGGCCAGATTTTAAGAGCTAATATTGACTGAGTGATCACAACCCACTAGACTCTTTGCTAATCACTTTTTGTACAAGAATTCCTTTAACACCCACAACACCCTGCAAGGCAAGGATGATTACTGGTCCCATTTTACAGATGAGGAAATTGAGCTCAGACAGTGATGTACACTCTTTGTCTTGCATTTGGAAAAAATACCCGAAAGCACAAAGAAGAAAATTAAAATCACCCACATATAAGCACAATTAAGATTCTGATCTATTTCCTTCTAGAAGTTTATAATCATAATTGAACCATTATTACTTTATTTCCTAGACATTTAAGAGTTTCTAACTCTATCCCTCTGCTTAAGATAAAAATATCCCAGAATGGGTATCATCTTTCACCTACAACCTTCATTGAGTGCCAACACTTCCATTAACTATTAACACCTTCATTAACCATCAACAATTTCATTAACTGTTAACACCTTAATTAACTGTTAATCCCCGAGAAATCAGCAGGAAGCCAGCTGAAAACAAGAGCAAGCAGTGGTCCCAGCTTCTGCAGCGATGGAGTGGGGCCAATACTCAGAGTCGGGGAGTTCAGACAGACGAGGTGGTGGGCAAAGAGGGAGTTGGGGCAGGAAGACAAACACCCAGTTTCCACTCCCTTCCCCTAGACAGCACCGACTCTGCCCCACTTTGTGGCTTGGGTGGGTGGGATACCCAGGGGAGCCATTACCCACCCTCGATGGCTGGGTGGCAGGGAAAGGCAGTAGGGGGCACGGCTCTGATGCCTGGGCACCTACAGGTCTGCGTCGGGTGATGCTGCGGGCCCACCGCCAGGCCTGGTGCTGGCAGGACGAGTGGACAGAGCTGAGCATGGCCGATATCCGGGCGCTGGAGGAGGAGACCGCCCGCATGCTGGCCCAGCGCATGGCTAAGTGCAACACGGGCAGTGAAGGGCCCGAGGCCCAGCCCCCGGGGAAACCAAACACCGAGGCCCGGTCAGGGGCCAGCAGTGCTGGCACCCCCGATGGGCCTGAGGCTCTGCCCGGCCCCGATGCCTCCCCCGATGCCAGCTTTGGGAAGCAGTGGTCCTCGTCCTCCCGTTCCTCCTACTCGTCCCAACATGGAGGTGAGGCTGGGCATGGGACAGGGTGGCTGGGAGGGAGCGACCTTCTCAGGCTGGGAGCCCAGGCTGAGGCTGAGCCGCCCCGCAGGGGGCGTGTCTCCCCAGAGCTTGTCCGAGTGGCGCATGCAGAACATCGCCCGAGACTCCGAGAACAGCTCCGAGGAGGAGTTCTTTGATGCCCACGGTCAGCACTAAGGCCCTGTTGGGGGGGCGGGTGTCTCTGAGCAGCTTCTCCCACTCCATGACACAACTCCCTGTCTCCGCAGAAGGCTTCTCGGACAGTGACGAGGTCTTCCCCAAGGAGATGACCAAGTGGAACTCCAACGACTTCATCGACGCCTTTGCCTCCCCAGCAGAGGCTGAGGGGGCGCCAGGTAAAGACCCCACCTCAGGACACCAGCCACCAGCACCCGGTATGCAGTGGGGACTCAGGGAACAACTCAGTCCTAAGTTTAATGGGGTCCTAAGATGAAAGTCAGTCTGGAGAGGGTGCTCATTAAATATACAGATGAAGGAGATAGATGGATGATGGATGGATGGATGATGAGAATGTAGCCACAGTTCAGACAGAGCACACAGAATACAGGAATGAATTTGGAGTCCATGACGGCTTCACGCGGGAGGTGATGTCTGTGCTGGGTTTTAGATAGGACCAGCACTGGCCAACAGAACTCTCTGTGATGGAAATGTTCTAGATCTGTGCTGCCCAATATGGTAGCCACCAGCCACATGTGGCTCTCAGGCACTTGAAATGGGGCTAGTGTGCCTGAAGAAGTGAAGTTTTTATTGTATTACATATGAATTTATTTAAATTTAAATAGCCGCCTGTAGCTAGTGGCCACCACATTGGACGTGGCAGGATTAGAAGTTTGCCAAACAGGCACATGGGACCGGCATGGGCAAAGGCCTGGAAATGCGAAACGACCTAGGCGAGTCAGTGAGAGGAGAGGGCAGACACCAGACTGGGGTACCTGAAGTGCTGGATGAGAGGATCCCATGGTCCCCTTGGTCCCCCTCACTGGCTCTCCCTTGCCCTACAGACCCTGGAACCGAGGCTGCTAAAGGCATCGAGGACAGGGCCCGAGCACCCAGGGACTCAGAGGCAAGTACGGTTGGCCACCCCATGTCAAAGTTCTGCCCACTGGCTGGCCCGGCCATTGCTCTGACCCCCCTGGCACGCACTGCACCCTGCAGGGCCCAGACGGAGCTGGGGAGCTGGGGGCCGAGGCGTGCACGGTCCACGCCCTCTTCCTCATCCTGCACAGCGGCAACATCCTGGACTCGGGACCTGGAGACGCCAACTCCAAGCAGGCGGATGTGCAGACGCTGAGCTCGGCCTTTGAGGCTGTCACCCGCATCCACTTCCCTGAGGCCCTGGGCCACGTGGCACTGCGACTGGTGCCCTGCCCTCCCATCTGCGCTGCTGCCTATGCCCTTGTCTCCAAGTACTGGCCAGGGGTGGAAGGGCAGGGAACACACAGGGTCCCCAAGGCACAGACTCCTAGGATTAGGAAGGCCCCATGGGGGGAGGGACGCCAGTCACGGGGGACAGTCATTGACACAGCTGGACCTCCTTCTGGGGAATGGCTCCATTTCAAATGCCTTGTGGGTACTGACACTTCCCAAAAAGGACGTGCAGAGCCAGGGCTTGCCAGCAGGCCAAGGGGACATGGGCGGTAGCAGTGGGACTGCAGGACCCCCCACCCACCCCACCACACCCCCTCCTGCAGCCTGAGCCCCTACAGCCATGACGGCGACAGCCTATCCCGCTCCCAAGACCATATTCCGCTGGCTGCCCTGCCACTGCTGGCCACCTCATCGTCCCGCTACCAGGGTGCCGTGGCCACTGTCATTGCACGCACCAACCAGGCCTACTCGGCCTTCCTGCGCTCGCCAGAGGGCACCGGCTTCTGCGGGCAGGTCAGCGACTAGGGGCATTCCTGGGAAGCAGTCCATCCGCTCGCTGCCCGTGCAGCCCAGAAGGGGCCTGGCCTGGGTGAGGACAAGGCCTCTCCTGACGGTGCCCACCCTCTTGCCCAGGTCGTGCTAATTGGAGACGGTGTTGGTGGCATCCTGGGCTTTGACGCGCTCTGCCACAGCGCCAACGTGAGCACCGGGAGTCGGGGCAGCAGCCGCCGGGGGAGCATGGTCAGTGTGACCGAACTTGGCCTCCTCAAGAGAGGGGTTGCCTCTCTCTGTCCCTAGGTGTCTGCCCCCTGAAATAAGACCTCTCTGCCAGCAGCAGGTCCCCTGCTGCCTTCTTTTCAAGTCTCCTCTGGGACTCTGCCCCACCCAACTCCCAAACCCCTCTCCTCACTTCTAAATAAGTAGAAATTGAATGGTCTCCAGGCCTAAGGATGTTTCTGTCCCCTGTTCCATCTAGAACAATGAGCTGCTCTCCCCAGAGGTCGGCTCAGTACGGGACCCCCTGGCAGAGGGGGTGGAAGGGCTGGGTCGGGCCAGCCCAGAACCCTCAGCCCTGCCTGCCCAGCGCACTCCCAGTGACGTGGCCGGTCCTGAGCCTGAGGGCTCTCTGAACAGGTGATGTCCCTGCCCCATCATCCCCTCCCTGGGCACTGGCTGGACTACAGAGGCTGTAGCGCTGAGCGCCCCTCCTCCCCCACAGCCTCCAGGCAGCCCTGGCCACGGCCTCCTCTGGGGAGCCCCGGCGGGCAAGCACAGCCTCCTGTCCGCCTGCTGCCAGTTCTGAGGCTCCCGACGGCCCCACCAGCGCTGCTCGCCTCGACTTCAAGGTCTCTGGCTTCTTCCTCTTCGGCTCCCCACTGGGCCTGGTGCTGGCTCTGCGCAAAACCGTGATGCCCGCCTTGGAGGGTGAGCCCTCTGGGTTGGGGTGGGGGCCGCCTCTCATCTTTTGTGTGCCCCCTCCCCCCATCTCCTGTGGCCTCTCATCTCACCTGAGCTGCTGGCATTATCGTGGCCATTCCCCACTGTGCACATTAAAAGGCCTGGCTAGAAAGGGGAACCTGAGGCCCAGAAAGAGGGGGCTTGCCGGGGTTGGCTCTCCCAGAGTGCACTGGGAGGAGCATCACCCCATGCCATGTTCCACGTGCACAGTCCACCAGGCCCGGCAGCTGCTTCATCCTGAACCCCAGCAGTGGACGGAAGGCTCTGAGCTCTTCTTAGCCAAGAGATCGGTCTCACTTTACGCAGGACCCTAGTGACTCCCAGGGAGTGCAGTTTGGGAAGTGCTCACTCAGGGTCACAAGGCATGTCCGATGTTGCTGCCATACCCCCAGCTCCCAAAATGCCCAGCTGAAGCCCCTCCCCACCTCTCTCTATTTTCTGGGTACCCAGTGGCCCAGATGCGGCCAGCCTGTGAGCAGATCTACAACCTCTTCCACGCGGCTGACCCCTGTGCCTCACGCCTCGAGCCCCTGCTGGCCCCCAAGTTCCAGGCCATCGCCCCACTGGCCGTGCCCCGCTACCAGAAGTTCCCCCTGGGAGATGGCTCATCCCTGCTGCTGGGTATGCCCCAACCAAGATAGAGGGGGAAAGAGAGAGGGCACACCAACAGGGAGGGAGGGGGTAGCAGAAGGCATGAGGTACTTCCCATGTCATGGGAAACTTCTCTTGTCACCACTCCCAGGACCAAGGAGCCCTACCCTGGCCCCTTGGGGGGGTCTGGATCCCCAGGACCCCCTGATCTTCTAAGCCCAGGAGTGAGTGGGAGGCAGGTTAGCTAAGCTATGTTAGAGAGAGCCTAAGCTAGGGAGGGGGCGGAGTGATGCTGGTGTGCTCATGTCCGAAAGCAGCCACCAGCCACCAGGTGTGTGGAGGGATGCACTGTGTGCGTGTATTGGTGGGGGGCACACGCAGACATGCATGCAGTTGGGGACCCACTGGCCCCATGGCACAAGTGGGCCTGTGCCAGGCATGGGCATGCATGTGTTCGGGCAGGTGGTGACGGGCAGGAACACAGCTGGCTGCTGGGGTGAGCTCAGAGGAGAGCATGCCTTCCACTTCCCTTCCACCCAGATATGGGGCAGTGCAGCCCCAGCCAGGCCCCCACCAGGATGGGCTGGCAGAGAAGACGGTGGAGGGGCAGGGCTGAGCCATCCCGGGGCCCCTGGGTGAAAGGACAGAAGGGCAGCCTAGCCCAGCCGCTGCTGAGGCTGCCCTTCCTTCCCCAGCTGACACTCTGCAGGTCCACTCAGGCCTCTTTCTGGAGGAGCTGGAGATGGTGCCCTCAACGCCCACCTCAGCCAGCGGTGCCTTCTGGAAGGGCAGCGAGTTAGGCACTGAGCCCCCAGCCCAGCCAGCCGCCCCCAGCACAACCAGTGAGGTGGTGAAGAGTAAGTCAGCCAGCCAGCCGCCTGGGCAGGCCAGCCTGGAGGGCGGGAGAGAGGGCCCTATTCCACCTCCAAGGCCCAGCCGAAATCCCCTTGCCCAGCATTGACTGTGGACCCCGGCCCCCAGCGCGCTGCCTGGGTTTGGCCGAGAGCAGACGTGGTGGGAAAGCAGGAGGGAAGGGCACGGGGCAGATGGGTGCCGGGCAGGAGGCCCTCCTGACTCGCTGCCGCTCTGCCGCGCAGTCCTGGAGCGATGGTGGGGGACCAAGCGGATTGACTACTCGCTGTACTGCCCCGAGGCACTCACCGCCTTTCCCACCGTCACGCTGCCCCACCTCTTCCACGCCAGCTACTGGGAGTCCGCAGATGTGGTTGCCTTCATCCTACGCCAGGTGGGCCTGGGGACGTGGAGTGGGAGACGAGAACGCAACAAGGATGGGGAGCCGGGGGAGGGGCAGACCTCCTCGCATTCACGTGGCCTCGCATGTGTCTCGCACAGGTGATCGAGAAGGAGCGGCCACACCTGGCGGAGTGCGAGGAGCCGTCCATCTATAGCCCGGCCTTCCCCAGGGAGAAGTGGCAGCGCAAACGCACCCAGGTCAAGATCCGGGTATGTGCCCCGCCCCCGGCATCCCGCCCCTCACTGCCCGAGACCTGACTCTTTCCCAGTCCTGCCCCGCCCCCATGGTCCCGCCCCTGGGAACCGCGGGTCTCCCGGCTCTGCGCTACTCAGGTCTGGATCTGCGCTCATCCACCCGGCTTCATCCTCCGCATCGCGTCCTGTCACGGCTCTGCCCCTCGGAGCCGCAGTCCACACGCAGCACTCAGGCCACAGGGGCCACAACGGCGCACGCCCCTCTCCCTCTGCGGCCCCGCCTCCCCCAGGCCCGGCCCCGGGTGTGCCGCATGCCGCTCGCCTGCTGCCCCCAGCACCCTCGTGCTGGCCTCGCTCATGCCATCTCCTCCCGCCAGAACGTCACTTCCAACCACCGGGCGAGCGACACGGTGGTGTGCGAGGGCCGCCCCCAGGTGCTGAGCGGCCGTTTCATGTACGGGCCCTTGGACGTGGTCACGCTCACCGGAGAGAAGGTCAGGACCCGGGGCCCCAGCCCTTGGTCTCACAGCCCCGCCTCCTGTTTCCCGAACAGCTCCTGGTTCCCCAACCCCACCTTCCCCCAGCAACAGACCCTCCTCTGCTCTCTTCCACTCTGGGCCAGAGGGAACCTGGGGGCTCTGCCACCGTGGACCTTCTCGCTACCTCTCCCCGCCAGGTGGACGTCTATATCATGACACAGCCGCTGTCGGGCAAATGGATCCACTTTGGCACCGAAGTCACCAACAGCTCTGGCCGCCTCGCTTTCCCGGTGCCCCCAGAGCGTGTGCTGGGCATCGGTGTCTACCCGGTGCGCATGGTGGTCAGGTGAGCCCAGGGCGGGCCTCTGCAAGGCGGGCTGCCCGGGCCTTGCCCCAACGCCACTCACCGCCCCTTCCTGCCCCCATGGGCCGCAGGGGTGACCACACGTATGCCGAGTGCTGCCTGACGGTGGTGGCCCGCGGCACGGAGGCCGTGGTCTTTAGCATCGACGGCTCCTTCACCGCCAGCGTCTCCATCATGGGCAGCGACCCCAAGGTGCGCGCCGGTGCCGTGGACGTGGTCAGGTAGGAGCCGCAACCGCCCCCACCCTGCCCCGGGAAGTCCCTGCGGTGCCTGGCCCGCACCCCTGGCCGGTGGAGCTGACCGCCACCCCTACCCTGCAGGCACTGGCAGGACGCTGGTTACCTAATCGTGTACGTAACGGGCAGGCCTGATATGCAGAAGCACCGCGTGGTGGCCTGGCTATCACAGCACAACTTCCCCCACGGGGTCGTCTCCTTCTGCGACGGCCTCACCCACGACCCTCTGCGCCAGAAAGCAATGTTTCTGCAGAGCCTGGTGCAGGAGGTGTGGCTGCTGGGGAGGGTCGCCCTCTTGACCCTGCCCTCCCCCTGCCCTAGAACAGCAGAGGCCCATCTGGTCCCACCCCTAAGTCCCCAGCCCCTCCACACCACCCCCTGGTTCTAACTGATTGAAGGGTTCCCTGTGGTCCTGCCCTCATGGTTCTAACTAGGGAGATTCAGCTGGCCCCGCCCAGTCTGAGTCAATGACTAGGACCATTAGGCCTCTATGTCTCCGCCCTCCTCCAACGAGCCCTGCGCCCGAATCAATGTGATTGGGGAAGCCCAACAGACCCCGCCCCCAGCCGCACAGTCCCAACCCCTGCGGTGGCTGACCCTCCTCTCGGCCACAGGTAGAACTGAACATCGTGGCCGGCTATGGGTCCCCCAAAGATGTGGCTGTGTACGCAGCACTGGGCCTGTCCCCGAGCCAGACCTACATCGTGGGCCGCGCTGTGCGGAAGCTGCAGGCGCAGTGCCAGGTGAGGGCCATGTGAAGGAGGGGACCAGAGCCTGAGTCCCAGGCCAAGGAACACCCATCGCAGGCCGCTGGGAGAAGGCCTCACTGGCCGCAGGGAACCTGGGCTTCTCCTAGGACAAGGGCCACGAGCGGCGTGGAACCGCCCAGTTGCGGTGCAGACCAGAGGTGATGACCCAGCTGGAGTGTGCTCAAGACCTGAGTGCTGGTCCCACTCTGCCATGGCTTCGGGCATGGGCCTTGACCTTTCTTAGCCTCGGTTTCCTGTCTGTAAAAGGGAAGTGATAATGGCACTGACCTGTCAGCTTATCACAAAGATCACATCATTTACAGCACATCAACAGGCACAGGGCTGGGCACAAAGCAAGTGCTCACTAGATGTTGGCCACTGTTGCTCTCCCCCAGACCCCACTTTACAGACAAGGAGACTGAGACCAAGAGAGGGGCCCGGCAGGAGTAAAGCCAAGGCGCTCTGACTCCCGTAGGGTTCCTCTCTATGCAGAGGCTGCAGGTCGGGCCATGCCAGGCCTGCTGTCCAGCCGGCGCTGCTGGGTCCCCGACCTGCCTCAGGTGCTTATGGACAGGGGAGGGTGGCGTATAGACCTAGCCGGCACCCCTCATCCCTGCCCACCCCGCCCACAGTTCCTGTCAGACGGCTACGTGGCCCACCTGGGCCAGCTGGAGGCGGGCTCCCACGCTCACACCCCCTCGGGACCTCCAAGGGCTGCCTTGGCCAAGAGCAGCTACGGCGTGGCGGCCCCCGTGGACTTCCTCCGCAAACAGAGCCAGCTGCTGCGCTCCAGGGGCCCCAGCCAGGCGGAGCGAGAGGGCCCGGGAACACCGCCCACCACCCTGGCACGGGGCAAGGCCCGAAGCATCAGCCTCAAGTTGGACAGTGAAGAGTGAGGCCCGAACTGTGAGAGGACCTGGGTTATTTATGGACACACTCGAGAGGCCCGGGCAGCCACGTGTGGGCGGCTGGGGGCCCAGACCTTTGGCCCCAGCCCTCGCGGCCCAGCCCCCCACCCTACACCTTAGTCTGCCCCTCGGTTGTTACTTCCCTTTCACAGGGGGGACCCAGCCCTGGGGGAGGGTGGAGGGCGTGGGCAGGGCCCAGAGGCTGTTCCAGTGTATGTAAATCTATGAGAATAAACACCGCCTGCGTCCCGCCCAGTCACCCACCTGCCTGGCAGCCCAGGGCAGCTGAGCCCCCAGGTTCCAGTTCAGTGGGGACACTGAAGTCCAGAGAGGGCCTGAGATATGCCCAAGGTCACACAGCACGTCAGAGGCAGGGCAGGCTGCAGGCCTGGGCCAAAAACCTTTCACAAAAGACTCGTCCTGTCCTCCTCTGTCCTGTCCTCGTCCCCAGGCCTCTTCCTGACTAGTCAGCCCACCCAACCCTGACCCTCAGCCCAGATGTGGCACTGCCTGAAACCTCGGCCTCCAGAAGCTGAGGCCAGGGGACCATGGGGTCAGAGGCAGGGGAGCCACACGGAAGACCGCCTCGCTCGGGCACCGCGCTGCCTGGCTTGTGCCCACTTTATCTCCACTTTAAGACCGGAGGCTCCTGGTGCACCCCAGGCCTAGCCAGCAAGAGACAGAGCCCACCACCTTGGGTTCTCTGTCAGCGACACTGAGGCCCAGCAAACTCTCAGAGCCAGTGGATGGGGAGCTGGGATTAGAACCTTGATCCTCTGGCTTCTCCCAAGGGCCACCCAAGTACCAGGAAATACCAGGTGGTGACCTGGCTCTCCCAACCGACCAGCTCGGCAGACCCAGAGAGATAAATAAGGCCTTTATATACAGAGAAGCGTGATGTGGCAGGGGCGGGTGGGCTGGCAGCAGCACATTGGGCTTGGCGGGTAAGGCAGGGCCGAGTGGTCCTGTCAGTGGGAGAAGATGCCCCGGAAGCGGGCCTTGTCCTCCTCGTCCTTCTGCCGGATCCGCACCTCCAGGGCCCGCAGCTCTCGGCTCACAACAGGCGCCAGGGCCGGGTCCAGCTCCAGTACTTTGGCAAAGTCAGCCTGGGCCTCCTGGGTGTTCCACACGGCCGCGTGGGCCTTGCCCCGCTTGAAGTAGGCCTTGACATTGTCTGCAGGGAATACCGGGGGCAGCAGGCACACAGGGCATGAGGGGGCACCCGCCAGCTGCTTGGCCTCGTGCGTCCTGGCACCAGCAGGGGAGAGAGTCCTGCATGACCTGAGGATGCCCCCGCCCCCTATCTCCCTGACACCCTTCATGCTCCACTGGCACACCAGGGCCCACACTCTGCCTGGGTGGGGGCATCTGGTCGGGCTCCTGTGGGAGCTCAGAGTGGAGGGTGTCAAAGGCTCAGTCATGAGCCCCGATGCACAGTGGTGACAGGGAGGAGAAAGCCACTCTCCAACCGCCCACAGGCCCACCCTGGCAGCCCACAGCCAGTGCTCACCGTCGTACTTGTTGAGGATGGAGGAGCAGTGGTCCAGCACTTCATAGTACTCTTGGGCCACCAGCTTGCACTGGCAGTAGTTGAGCAGCAGGGGTGTGATCTGCTGGTCCAGCTGGATCCAGTCAGGGGACCCAGGCTGCTCCTGGGGCCATGGGGCGTGGAGTGGGGAAAAGATGTCAAGACCCGGGGGCCCCCGGCTCTGCCCCACTCCCCTCCACGCACCCCCTTAGCCTCCAGGCAGCACCTTCATCTGCAGGTTCTTGAGGCAGGCGATGGCATCGTAGTACTTGGCAGCCGCTTCCTTCACCTGCCCCTCGCGGTACAGCCGGTTGCCCTCCTGGTGGATGAGCGGCACTGCCTTTGCCTTCTCCTCATCTGTCATAGCCCACGGGTCCTGCTGGTATGTGCCAGGGCTCTCCACCTGCCAGGGCATGAGCCAAATCATGGGGGACTGGGGGCTCCAGAGCTTCGTAGCACCAGACCCAGCCGGCGTCTGGGCTGGCTGCGCCTCCAGACATCAGATTCCAGCCGCGGAGCCGCTCGTTTGCTTGACCATTCAACAAACATTTACGTAGCATCTCCTATGAGCCCAGCGCTGTGCCAAGTACTAAGAATAGACAGTGAACAAGGTGGTGAAAATCCTGCCCTCGCAGAGATCGTGTCCGTGGGGGGACTGCCATGACCTCCTACGGGACTGCAAAGCACTGCTAGGCAGGCCTCTTGGAGGAGGTGATATTTGAGACCTGAAGGAGGAAGGGACACCCAGGGGGACTGCCAAGTGTTCTTGCACCCATCACCTGCCCCATCAGTCCATCCCTGGGGCAGGCAGGCAGGCAGGCAGGGCCAGTGCCACTGTGAGACTGGGTGGCGGTGGTCTGGTGGGGTGCCTGGGGCTCTGTGGCCCCTCACCTTAAGCATCTCGATGTGGAAGATGAGAGGCTGGGGGTTCTGCTGCAGGGCATCCAGGTCGGCGTGGCCCAGGGAGCTGTGCTCGTGCATCTGGGCAATGCCACAGCAGTGCCGCTGCCCCTCCAGGGGGTCCTTGCCTGCGGCGATGTTGCGGAGACTCTTGGCCACCAGCGGATACAGAACCACGTGCTGCAGGAGGGCAGGTGGGCGACAGGGGCACTATCAGTGTGGGCCGGCCAGGCACCAGGTCCAAGAGGCCCAGCCCCCTTTCCCGACACCATGAGAAGGGACACGAAGGCCCACAGAGGGGCAGCAACTGGGCCAGGGCCCCCCCACCCCACTGAAAAGCAGGAGGGCTTTCCCTCAGGACTCCCCCGCCTCTCAGTCCTCTCTCCCTCGGAAGCTCCAGCTTCTGCCATGCTCTCTGACCACCAAACAGAGCACCTACACGCCCCACACGCACTGCCACCATCAACCCCTGTCTTCCCATCCTTAGAGGCCCAGGGAGGTTCTTCCCTTCGCCTCCTCCTCTCCCTCCAGGGATGTGTCCTGCCCCACCCCCCTTCACCAACTGGACTCCGCACCATTACTGGGGCCCCAGCACATCCTGTTCCCAGCATCTCTTCCTCCTGCCCCTGTCCCACCCCTACCCGATTCAGGACCTATTTAGGAGCTGGGCCCAGGATGGCAACTTCAAAACCCTGGGGGGAGGCCGGGCGCGGTGGCTCTCGCCTGTAATCATAGCTCTCTGGGAGGCCGAGGCGGGCGGATTGCTTGAGCTCAGGAGTTCTAGACCAGCCTGAGCAAGAGCGAGACCCCGTCTCTACTAAAAATAGAAAGAAATTAATCGGACAACTAAAAATATATAGAAAAAATTAGCCGGGCATGGTGGCACATGCTTGTAGTCCCAGCTACTCGGGAGGCTGAGGCAGGAGGATCGCTTGAGCCCAGGAGTTTGAGGTTGCTGTGAGCTAGGATGACGCCACGGCACTCTAGCCCAGGCAACACAGTGAGACTCTGTCTCAAAAAAAAAAAAAAAAACAACCCTCGGGGGAGGCTAGGTGCTCATGCCTGTAATCCCATCACTTTGGGAGGCCAACTCGGGAGGATCCCTTGGGGCTAGTTCAAGAGACCACTGTCTCTATAAAAGATAGAAAAATTAGCCAGGCATGGTGGCACACACCTGTAGTCCTAGCTACTCAGGAGGCTGAGGCAGGAGGATCACTTGAGCCCAGGAGTTTGAGGTTGCAATGAGCTATGATGAGGCCACTGCACTCCAGCCTGGCGACAGAGCAAGACCTTGTCTCAAAAAAAAAAACCTTGAGGGGAGGGGAGATACAGGCACAGCGGACCTAGCCTCTGACCCTTCACCTGGAGAAGCCGCTGGGATGCTGGGAATCAGGCTACTCCCACTCCAGTGTAACCCGCTCCTCTCCCCGCCCCTGCCGTCAGCACAGGGTTGACTGCTGGGCTAACATTAACCCAGAAGACATTTCCTAAGTCTTAGCTCTGGGCTGGCCCACGCTGGGCATTTCAAAGCTAGAGGTAAACAGGCCCGATCCCTGCCCTGCAGTAGCTTAGGACCAGGCAGAAGACTAGATCCTGGCCAAGCAGGACATGTGGGTTGGAGAACCCAGAGGAAGGATTCAGGCCAACTGTTGGCAGTCAGGGAGGGCTCCCTGGGGGTGGTGACCCAGAAATTAACTTTGAATGATGAGGAAGGATCTTGGCTAAGAGGGGGAATGGTAAGGAAAGGCTGGGAGATTGAACAGGGGGCAGAGGCCAGACCCAAAAGGGCCATGTCAGCAGCTATAGCTTACTCAGCGGGTCCTCACTACTGATTCATTGTACGCTGCATAATGAAACCATTTCTCTCCTCATTAACGTTTTAACAAATTCACATAATCAAGGACCTGCTGTATATTGTTTCACTTAAAGTCACAGTTTCCAAGAACCTATCGACCATGTTAAGTGAAGACTTACTGTGCTATATCCTGAGGGTGACCAGGAGCCATAGAGGTTTGAAGCAAAGTGAGGTACGGGTCATTTGTATTTGAGAACAAGTCCCCTGGCTGCAGTCTGGCTAATGCACAGGACGAGGCGGAATGGAGGCCGGGATCCCGGTCAGGAGGCGGGTGTGATGGTCTGGAGAGAGCTGGTAGCCTAGCCAGGGCAGGGGCACTGAGGATGGGTGGCTGGACAGATACTGAAGATGGCTATAGGACAGATACCTTGATGTCACAGAGGAACTGGGCGACCTCCCCCTCACGCATGGTGCACACGATGGTCTCCCACACGGGCAGCTTGAACTTCTTGCCAATGATGAGCTCCATGGGCTTGCCTCGCACCTGGCTGTCATCCAGTACGGTGCCCTCGTCATCACTGCGCAGTGTCCGGTAGTGGAACGTGGCCTGTGGGCCACACACAAGATTAGACAAGGGCACAAACCTTCACCTGACCCCCAAGGGCAAATCCAGCCCCCAGCCTGCAGATGGCACAAGGGACAAGGCTTACCCAAGTTCAAGGCTGACCTTACACCTGGCTTTACCCCATCGCACGGTGAGGAAACTGAGTCACAGAAAGGGAAGTAAGGGGCCCAAGTCACATGGCCAGTGGGTGGCTGGGCAAGGACAAGAGCCTAAGCAGTCTGGCTCCAATCACTCCTGAACAGATATTTACTGAGCACCTGCTATGTGCCCAAGTTCTGTGCCAGACACCAGAACACGGTAGTGAGCGAGACAAAGTCCCTGCCCCCACGGAGCCGACATGGAGCCTGTGCAGGCCTCAGACAAAACAGTGTGCTGTGTCAGGGAAGCTAAGCACTTTGATCACAAAACAAACACAGGGGCAAGGGGGGACTAGTTTAAGCAGAGTGGTGGGGTTGGGGGGGCCTCTCTGAGGAGGCAACATTAAGCAGAGATCAGAAGGGAATAAGGAAGCAAGTGAGCAAGGCAGAATTGGGGTCAGAACTTTCTAGGCCAAAAGAACAGCAGGTGCAAAAGCCTTGCAGTGTGGTGTGTCCACGCACTAAGGCCTGTGAGGCAGAGCAGAGTGAACGACAGGGAGGGGTGCACCATGGGGTCACAGTCAGCAGGGTGGCCCCATGGGGTTTGTAGGCTGTGGTGAGGACTTTGTTTTTGACTCTGAGACAGAAGCCACTGGGCGGCTCCAAGCAGAACAGGGACAGAATCTGACGTGGGTTCTGCTGTTGGGATGAGAACAGACTGTAGGGGACAAGAACAGAGGCAGGGAGGACAGTTAGGAGGTAACTGCAACAACCCAAGGCAGAGACAAGGGTGGCCTACACCAGTGGCAATGGCAGAAGTGGCAGGTCACATCCAGGATGGATTTTGAGGATTTGCTGTGGGCCATGAGAGAATGGGAGGACCCGGGAAACTCCAGGTTTTTTGGCCTGAGCAACCAGGTGGGCAGTGCCCCCTAACTGACATGGAAAAGGCTTGGGTGGGGCAGGGTAAGTCTGAGTTGCCAACCAGACATCCAGGTGGAGATGGTGAGCAGGGAGCTGTATGTCAAGTTTAAGGGAGAAGTAAAGGCTAGAGATATGCATCTGGGAGTAACCAGGCACGAAGAGTTTTTAAAGAAATGACACTGGGGTGAGTGCAGAGAGAAGAGGTCTAAAGATTGAACCCTCGACAGGATATGGTTAGAGCAGCCCACGCTCTTAACTGCTGCACCATGCTGCTCCTCTGAACTCAGCTTCCACATCAGTAAAATGGAATCAACAATAGCACCTGGCCGGGCCTAGTGGCTCATGCCTGTAATCCTAGCACTTAGGGAGGCCAAAGCAGGAGGATCGTTCAAGGTCAGGAGTTCAAGACCGGCCTGAGCAAGAGTGAGACCCCCGTCTCTACTAAAAATCGAAAGAAATTAGTGGGACAACTAAAAATATATAGAAAAAATTAGCAGGGCATGGTGGCGCACACCTGTAGTCCCAGCTACTCAGGAGGCTGAGGCAGAAGGATCGCTTGAGCCCAGGGGTTTGAGGTTGCTGTGAGCTAGGCTGATGCTACGGCACTCTAGCCCAGGCAACAGAGTGAGACTCTATCTCAAAAAAAAAAAAAGCAATAGCACCTATCTTGCATTGTGGGACAGGAAGCACATTGTGGGAGCGTGTAGCACAATGCTCACATGGTGAGCACTCGATCAATGCTGGCAATTGGTTATTTAATACTACCCGTTCCTGTTCTTTGGGTGTCACTGTTCACAGATCTACACTACCTTTACAATACTCTCTACTTCTGGTGTCTGTGCCCTCTGAACCTTCCTTGCCAGTTCCTTCTCCCAAGGCCGCCAACCTCCCCCAGCCCACAGGACATGCACCCACACCCTCTCTCTTCTTAGAGAAGATGCCTTTTTGTTTTGCTTTAATTATTATAGATACACAATAGCTTTATATAGAGATGATCCCTTTTGATATAGCAGATCACTGAGCCACGCATCTGCCCTCTGCTGTGAGCACTCACGCTGCATTGGGCTGGGATCTTTAGCTGCCTGACTTGGCACGGCGCTGGCCAGGGAGGATACACTCGTTCCCACCAGCTCTTTCTTTTGGAGTGTCCGGTACCAGACCAGTGAGGATCTTTATTGATTTGCTCAATATGCATGTCCTGTGTCACTGCTCTGCTGGGCACATGGGCTGCCCCTGGGAAGACCCCTACTCTGCAGACAAGTGGCAACTGGGAAAGGCACTCAGGAGGAGAGAAGGACAGGAGCAGAGGCAGGGAAGCCTGGAGACGGAGGTTGTGGTGGGGAGGGAGCCAGAGAGGCTGGAGCCCGGGGCCTGGATGTAAAACGGAAGAAGGTGGGAGGCTCTTTACTTCCCAGTCCTCATCTGTCCCAAGCGAGCCACTAGTGCAGGAGGAAAGCCACCAAAGGATTCTGCGTCTGGCAGACCTGTCCTCTGGATCTATTCTCTGGGTTTGTGCGTCCCCAGACCCTTCCATGTACAAAAGATCATGAACCTTGATAACCAGAGGCCTCAGGATCGCTCGGGTCCCGGGTTTCCCCCAGCGCCGGGTCTGTGCAAGCGCTGAGATCCAACCCACCCCCCAAATCTGTCTGTGATGACTGACGGCCTCCCCGACCAATGCAGCCACAAAGCCAAGCCTGGGGACCGGGCGGATGCACCCGAATTCACCCCCTACTTAAATTCAGACCAATCAGCGTCGAGCTCCGCATGTGAGAGGTAGGGTCACTGGTCGCTGCTATCTGGGCATGCGCAACCTCTCGCCTAAGGCCTCCTCCCGCCTCGCATGCGCACCGCGCCGCGAAGAGGGGAAGCGGAGAGGGTAGACACGAACCTTGGTTCCATCCTGAAAGCCAGGGAGGTCTCCTTGGCCCTCTTGTACCACACGCTTTTGGATGCCATCCTCGCGGAGTCTTGCGATGATATCCGCCATCCTCCTTCCCCGCTGCTCTCTTTCGGCAACTTCCGGACTTGCTCGGTAGCTTCCGGACCTGCTTCGGCAACTTCTACGGCCTCGGCAGCTTCCGAGCTAGCGCCATTTTGGTTGAGGGCAGAAGCCAAAAGGGGCATGAACGTGGGAACGAACGGTGATTGGTTCTGTGCGCTGCAGCTGAGCGCGCGGGTCTGCCCAGAGGCGGGGCCTGAGGCAGTCTTACGGGAGGAACCGGAGCCGGCCTGAGAGGCGGGGCTTGGCTCTGCCGGGAGGGCGCGGCGGGCACGTCCCTAGCAATTGTGTCATAGACTTGATTGGAACTGCGGCCCTGCATTTAAAGTTGTAGATGTAACAGCATTACAGAGTTAGGAAGACGAAAATAAAAAGCCCACCTGTAATGCCACACCCTAAAACTACTAGTACTTTGTGTATTCCCTTCTGGCTTTTTCTTTTGCATATCTAGTACGATTGGCGTGATTTTGCATCCTGGATTTTTCTCTTTCAAAAAATAAAAAGAGGAGGGGCGGGAGGGAAAGGAAGGTTTGGGTATCCTTGTGGGAGCCGTACGCTCCGCAAAAGGGGTGAGCCTGTCGCCACCGCTGAGTCCAGAGTGGCTGGCACGTAATAGATGCCCAATCAGTGTTAGGGAATAATAGATGAAGGATAGAAAAGCGGTACTTTGAGAGCTAAAACAGCGTTTCTCTTCACCTCTACAAATCGGCTGTGAACAACAGCTGTGAGACTCTTCAGCCCCCACTTTGAAGCTTTTGGGGCTCCTGTTCTATCTTCATCCCATCATAGCAACTGTGGAGGATTATTGTCTTTCCCATGTGACCCAGGTGCTAAGTGTCTCACATATTTACACCAGTTAATTTTCCAACAAGAAGTCCTCTGGGAGGGACAGGACCTCTGAGGTGAAGGGGAAACATGCTTGGTTCTTTTTTCTTTTGTTTCCTATTTCTTAGATATATTTTGCAGAAAATGGAAAAAGAGGGAAGGTCGACCAACATGAGGCTAGTTTAATATTCTTAAATAAGCCAGATAAGTGCGCCACAAGGCAAGAAAAGTATACACCTGTTTTACTAATGAATATAGATGTGAAAAATTCTAAATAAAATACTAAGCTAATTAAATTTCCTAGTGTACACAAAATGAATCAGTATGCTAAGTGAAATCTCAGTCACAAAAAGACAAAGACTGTATGAGTCCACTTACAACAAGGTATCTAGAGCGTCAAATTCATAGAGACAGAAAGTAAAATAGTGGTGGCGGGGTGAGGGGAAATGGACTGTTGTTCTCTAACGAGTATAGAGTTTCAGTTTTGATTAAATGTCATGATGTACTGTACATTTAAAAAAATTTTTTAAATAGAGTTTCAGTTTTGAAAGATGTAAAAGTTCTGGAGATTGGGTTGCACAACAATGTGAATATACTTAACACTGCTAAACTACACACTTAAAAATGGTTAAGAGGATAAATTTTATGTTATGTGTATTTTACCACAATTAAGAATAAATTTTTTCCCAAAAAAATGCATGAAGATCAAGTAGAGTCTATTCCAAGAATGTAAGAATGGTTTGACATTAGAAACATCTGTTCCTGTAATTCACCACATCAGTGGACTACGGGAGAAAATGGATACGGTTATCTCAAAACATGCAGAAAAACCATCTGATGAACTTCTATGACTATTCACGATAAAAACTCATGGGAACAAAGAGGAACTTTCTCAGGTTGATAAAATCATATACAATTAAGTATGATAGAGTAAGTATTCACATTCTCTTCAAAATCAGAAACAAGACAAAGATACCCTCTATCCTGATGCCATTTAGCATAGCCTTAGAAGCCCTGGCCAAAACAATAAGCCGAGAAAAAGAAATGAGAGTGGACTGTCCTTGGCAGATTATACAGACATAGAAATCCAACGTAATCTACAAGGTACTCTAACGGATTAGAGAGCTCAGCAATGTGACGGGGCATGAAAAACAAGCTAACAAAAATTAGCACTCTTCACACCAGCCATGGCCAACTCGAAAATACAATAGAAAATAAGGTATCGTTCACAACAGCAATAAAACCCATGAATTAGAAAATAAAAACACAACCCAGAACTTTTTGGAGAAAAAACAATTCGATGACATAAAAGAAGACGCGGACAACTGAAGGCACAAAATCTTGTTAATGAATAGAACAACTTAACGCTTAAGGATGTGATTTCTCCTGAAATTAATCTAGAAATCCCATGAAATCCCAGTAGAAACTGAAAGAATATTTGAAGAATTTGAAAACTTTTTTTAATAATATTTCTATAGAAGAATAAAGCTCCATGAAAAGCTAGGTCAGGTTTGAAAAAGATGACCAAAGAGAGGGGACTTGCCCTCCCACATTAAACCACGCCACAAACTGTAATAATAAAAAACATATGATACTGCGAGAAGTAGTCAAGGGGACCAAAGGAATAAAAAAGAGAGCTTAGAACAGATATGTATGTGCATGTGTGTGTGTGTATATATACATGCAACTGTACAGTTGATATGTGATAAAGGTGGCAACAGTTCAGAGGGAGAAAGAACCTGTTGTTTGGTAGGTCGTCCTAAGGAAACTAGCTCACTCTGCAATGAAATAAATCTAGATCCCTGTCTGCACCATATTCAAAGGTGGAATCCACAGGGTTAAGTATCTCAATACCGGGTATAACGATACCTAACGTTTTTCAGGAGCTTACGAGTGGCAGTCGCCGCACTATGCTCCTTACCATGTCTTGACTGATTTAACCCTAAATTAGTGCCATGAGGGAAGCACGGTTCATACCTCCACATCCACCTCCACTGTCCCTTTGTGGACCGGGGGAGAGTTCTTCTTGGCGTGGGGCTTCCAGGCCACGGGCATGGGCACTCATGACTTCACAAAGTACCACAGGTGCTCTCCTGAGTGGCCGTAGAGTTGACACACCACCCTGAGGCGTCTGGTTTTCTCTCGGCCCTGGGCATCGTCCAGCCGCGGACCGGCTTGCCAGTCTGCCGGATCTGAAGTGCTGCATCATTTTCGTCTGGGTTCTCTGCCGACTGCTGAATTCGAGCAGCTCCTTATGCGTTTGTCAGCCATTGGGTTTCCCCTTCCGTGAATTGCCTGCTCATATCTTTTCTCCTTTTTCCTGTGGGTTTTCTGGCCTTTTTTCTCTCTCTCTCTCTTTTTTTGCTGATTTGCAAATCTGTATATATGTGATCATTAATCCCCTGTTGGTTTTGATCTTGCACACATTTCCTCCCTTTCTCTCCTTCGTCTGACGCGCCCTTCGTTAAAGAACCACCACTCCTTTTCACATAGTCAGATCCATCAGGTTTGTGCTGTGTGAGTCTTGCTTTCCTCACTCCAAGTCACGTAGATATCCTCCAGCATCTCACTCTATTGGCTTTACACTATAAAGTTTATAGTTTTACTATCTAGGAAAGTGTTGCAATGAAATAGTTGAGACCCTGGCTCTGGAGGCGAACTGCCCCCATACTAGCTTTGGGGACTTGAAGGGCCAGGACTGGGGCAAGAAGAGTGAGGTACTCCCTCTGGGTGAAAATTTTAAGTGTGCCTCAAAAATATTTTTATGCATTTTTTTTTAAAAAATCACATTTAAAGCAAAATTTCATGAAGAACAAAATATTAAAATTTTAAAGAAGGACAGAATTTGACCTTGCATGACTCACCTCACTTGCTTTGGCTCTAGTCCCAGCCCTGCCTTGAGCTGGTTACATAACCTCTCTGTGCCTCAGTTTCCTCATCTGTCTGATGGAAGAAAGGGGCGAGGAGGGAAGACGGGTGTGAAGAAGGGGAAATGAATTCATGTAATTCGAAAGGGGCCATGCACATAGTGATACTGTGTCAGGAACTGAGAAGTAGGATTGACTCAACTGTGTACATGAGGTCATAAAACGAAATGCGGAGGGAGGGTGGGGGTGGAGGAAGACAAGTACTCTGGGACCTAGGTGGACCTGGGTTCAAATCCCAGTTTCACCACTTGCAAGCATTTGGGACTTTGGCAAACCACTTACTTATCCATTTCAAATATTTATTGAGCATCTATTTTGTGTCAAACACTGTTCTGGACACTATATTAATAGATACAGCGGTGAATAAAACAGCCTAAAATAAGATAATTTCAGGTAAGTGTTGTGTGATGCAAAACTGACTTTTTTTTCTGACAAGGTCTTTCTCTGTTGCCCAGGCTGCAGGGCAGTGGCATGATCATAGCTCACCACAACCTCCAACTCCTGCCTCAGCCTCCCAAGTAGCTACAACTACAGGCACATGCCACCAAGTCTGGTTAATTTTTTTTAATTTTATTTTTTTGTAGAAGTGGGGTCTCACTATGTTGCCCAGGCTGGTCTCAAACTCAAGCGGTCCTCCTGGCTTGGCATCCCAAGGTGCTGGGATTACAGGCATAAACCACTGGCCCAACACCAAACTGACTTTAGATTGCATATTCAGGGATGGCCTCTCTGGAAGGTGACATTCGAGATAATGAAAGGAGCCAGCTGCCAGAAGAGCAAGGTTAAGTGCTTTCCAGGCATAGGGAACAGCGTGTGCAAAGGCCCTGAGGTGGGATGAGCTTGGCCTGTGAAGGAAGACCCTAAGAAAGCCAACGTGGCTGAGCAGGGTGAAAAGGGGACAAAGGGGGACTTGACGAAGTTGGGAGAGGCAGGCAGGCACCAGCGCCTTCAGACTTTTATGGATCTTAGTCAAGAATTCAGGTTTTAGTCTAAGTACAATGGAAAACCAAGGGAAGGTTTGAATCAGAGAGACTTAGCAGCATACTTTTGTTAAAAAGTTTCATCTAACAATAACACAGAGAGAAAAAGGTATGTTTTAAAAGATCACTTTGGCTGCTGCGTGGGACCGAAGTGGAGGAAAGTGGAAGCCACATAAGCTCTCTGAGCCTCAGTTTCCACATCTGCAAAATGGCGAGAATACCCTTCCCGTGCAGGGCTGTGATGAGTAAGGCGAGGAAACAGTTCCCAGGCGTCTCCTTGGTACCTAAAGAGCTCGCAGGGACCCAAAAGGTCCGATCTCGGGCCAGGCGGCTGGGGTGAGGAAGACCCTCCAAGATCCAACCCAGGGATGGCCTCCGAGCGTGGTGCTGGCTATCGCTTCCCGAGGAGGCCGCTTGGCGGCGCCACGGGCCTGGCGCGCTCCGTCAAGAAGAGATCCCGGGGAGGGGGGCGGGGGGAAGAGGGGACCGGTATTTGCATACACAAAGAGTGCAATGCGCACCATCCAAGGGATGGGCACATTTGAAACTCGGACTTGGGGGGGAGTGGGGAGGCAAGGGCAACATACATAACCTAAACATCTTACCCCTATAATATGCTGGAAAAAAAAAAAAAAGAGGGGACCCGCCCACCCACCAGTTCGCTCGGCGCTCGGCAGCTCTGGTCTGTTAGCCTGGCCGGGGGCGGGGCCGTTACGTGGGGGCGGGGCCACGGCTGGGACTCGGTTCGGTCGAGCTCCCACGGCGACGGCGCGGGGCGGCGCTTCGGGGGGCGGGACCGCGGCGACGCGGGGTGGCGGGCGCAGATGGCGGCGGCGCAGGGCGCCTGAGCGGGCGGGGGCCATGAGTGCCACCCGGCCCCAGTTCAGCATCGATGACGCCTTCGAGCTGTCCCTGGAGGACGCGGGCCCTGGGCCCGAGTCCAGCGGGGTCGCCCGCTTTGGGCCGCTGCACTTCGAGCGCCGGGCCCGCTTCGAGGTGGCTGACGAGGACAAGCAGTCCCGGCTGCGCTACCAGGTGAACGGCCCGGCCAGACCTCACCCCCTGCCCCAGTCCGGGCGGGACCCCAGGCCGGGCCTGGGAACCCCAGCTCGGGAGAATCTGCCTAGAGGACCCAGGCGGAGCGGGAGATAAGACCCCCGACGTGACCCCTGATCCAGAGCCCTGCCCAGTCCCTCTCAGCTCTGATACGGGTCCCCGGTCAGCACTGGGGAGCCCAGACCCAGGAACTCATCCCTCAGCCCCAGCTGGAGCACCCACCCATCCTGGGTACTGACCCCTCACCCCCCCCCCCGGGTTTGGGAAGATCCTCTGTATCTGAACCAGACCTCCCCCATACGCAGGAGCCTAGCCCTCAGCCCCAGGTCAGCCAACAGGAATCTGCACCCTCTTCTCTGTTCTCACTCTCCCCCTTAGAGCTGGAGGCTCCCACTCACATGACAAGTCCTTGCCCACCTCTGACTCCCACTAAACCGGAAATCCCCATTTTCCCAGAGAACCTCCACCAACCCTAGGATCCTTTTCTTGGAGACCTGGACCAGATTCCTGTACCCTGAACCTGGGAACCCCGGGTCTGTCCTTCCCTGGCACCCCAAATCCAGAGCCCCCATTCTAGGCCACTGAAACATTCTGAGAGCTCCACTCTGACTTCCAAACTTGGGAGATCCCTGGCCCTGGGACCCGTGCTGGAAGCCCTCAGCCAACTCCTGCTGGCTCCTGCTCTCCCCAAAGCCCCCAGCATCCACCCACCTCCTTTCCGGGTTTCGGTTTTGGTGAATCACCAAACCCGTTCTGCGGGAGCGTGAAGGGCCAGGTGAGCAGCTGTGTAGGCCTGCTTTTCTCATCTCCTCGGAAGAGGACTGAGGGCCTGAGCCCAGCAACCCCTCTGAGCCCTGTGTTCTGGAACAGAACTTGGAGAACGATGAGGATGGAGCCCAGGCCTCTCCAGAGCCGGATGGGGGAGTCGGCACCAGGTCAGGGCCAGGTGGGGACCCACCCCTGTACCCCAAGCCCCATGCCTCTGGCTCATGTCCCCAAGGACCCCATCCAGTCCCCCACCGCACGTTCCTCAGCTCTCTTATGCCCGGTCCTGTAAAGATTCCTAGCCAGACCCCCACTCCCTTGATGCGGTCCACTATACTGCAGGGTCACCAACCCTAGTGCCCAGCCTCATTCACTCACCCCTCCAGGCTCTATCCTGGAGGAACCCCCAGCCTGGTCTGGCCCCCACCTTCCCACAGGTCACCTGTCCTGCAATAACCCCTAGTGCTCATCCCCAGCCTTCCCCCACCCCCAGTCCTATAGAAATCCCCAGTCCCCTCTCAGGGCCCTCTATCCTGCAGGGACCAGCCCTAGTCCCTGCACCACCCCGCACTTCACCATGACTCCTGTCCAGAAGGGACCCCCTTCTGTGTCCGCTCCTCCCCCTCACTGGGCAACCCGTCCCACAGGGATCCTGGCCGAACCTCCATCCGAAGCTCCCAGTGGTCCTTTAGCACCATCAGCAGCAGCACACAGCGCTCCTACAACGCCTGCTGCAGGTGAGCCTGGCCGTGCTCAAGCCCCCAGCCTCTGAGCCACCTGTGGCCCCTGCCCCAGCACAGGCAGCCCTGGCTCTACCCCCAAGCCTCCCACACCCCCACTTCACCTCTTTTCACCCCACCCTGCTCTCCTGCCACCCAGCTGGACCCAGCACCCTTTGATCCAGAAGAACCGCCGGGTAGTACTGGCTTCCTTCCTGCTTCTGCTGGTGGGGCTGGGTGAGTGCCCCTGAGGGCCCCTGCCTACCCCCATGGGAGGGTCTGCCCTCCTTTTGTGCAAGCTCTGCATCCCCCCACTTTGGCACAATGGGCCTCTCAGCATCCTGTGGAGATAGCCGGCTGCCAGCACCCCCATTTTACAGGTGAGGAAACTGAGACCTTGAGAGGAGCAGGCCAAGAAATCACACATAGCTGAAAATGGAACCTGATTCAGCGCTCCAAAGATTTTCCTTTTTTTAGACTTAACCTGTTTAATCCATCAGGGAACAGAAGAGTAACAGTTACCATTTCTTCCAAGACTACTTCAGGCCAGGTGCAGGGCAGGTTATTCCCCCACCTTACAGAGGTCATATAGCAGCGAAAGGTAGAGTCCAGCACCTCTGTGTAGGGGCTCAGGGCTATGCCTGTCCCTATGGGCAGGGATGCTGCCAGCCTGGATCCAAAGGGCACCTGTCACTTCCCCTTCTCTGGAGTCTGAGAGCTGACAAGGACTTCTTTCCCACTCCCATTGCTCTGATGGGAAACTGAGACCCAGAGCAGGCAGATGTCAAAACCAGATGTTTTCTCACTGCCAGGATCCTCATTCTATGGGGCTGAGGAGGCAGGGTCCCCAGAAAGGATCCAGGGTTGGGGTCCGGAGGGGCTCATAAGGAGGGACCGAGTGTGGCTGCTGCCCCAGTTCCCCTCTCCCTTCTCCAGGAAGGCCAAAGCCCCTCAGCTAGCCAGGCCCCAGCCAGAAAGCCTGGGTTCGGCTCTGGGTGTCTGCGTGCAGAGCAGGGAGCTACCATTTCCCAGTGCCACCGCATGCCGGGCACTGGTGGCGCTGGCCATAAGCTTTGTCTCATTTTATTCTCAACAACCCAACAAGGCAAGCATTATCACCATCCCATTCCAGAAATAAGGACACAGGCTCAAGCAGGTGAAGGGACTTGCCCAGGTTGCAGCTGGAAAGTAGATGAGCTGCTATTTAAACCCACATCTGTGACATTGCCAGGCCTGGGGGCCACCAGAGGTCCAGAAAGGGCCTTTGTAGGAATTAGAAAAGGATGTCCCCTGAGAGGGCAGAGCCGCAGCCCTAAGCCAGGGTGCAGAGAGTGAGCTGCGCTCCCATCATACCGTTTTTGACATGCTCTGTGCAGTGCACAAAGCAGCAGCAGTCCATGGTGGCCCCTCAAGGTCCCAGGACCACCCCCCTTTCAGAGCCCAAAGTCCACTCCCCACCTTCCTTCCTCCCTCCTCTAACTGGGTACACAGGACTCTGAGTCTGAAAAGTGGATCCAGCCATGACCTCACCACCTTCCCCAACACCCGCTGTGCTCCACCAAAGCCCTCATCCCTCCCCTGGGGCTCACAGGCCCACTGAGTTCCTCCCGCCTGGCTTCTCACCTCTCTGGTCTTGCCAAATGCTGGGCACTCTCAGAAAGCCCCACGTTCCCTGCAGACTCTGGATCTTTGCCATGCTGTTCCCTGTCTGGAACTCTCCTCTTTCTGTCTGGGTGATGCCCATAGCACAGCCTGTAGAGCCAGGCAGCCTCACCTTCCAACTGCAGCCGTGTGGGCAAGTTACTCGCCCTCTCTGTGCCTCATTTTCATCTTCGGTGAAGTGGGGCTGGTGATAATACCTGTCTCATTCGCTCAAGGTGACAAATAAAGCCGTGCACATAACACGCTTAGCCCAGTGCCTGGCAGCAACTGGTAAGTGGTCAACAAATATTAACTGCTGTTGCTCCTGCTGGGCTTAGATGTCACTGCCTCCAAGAAGCCCCTCCCTGGTCCCCCAGGCTCTGCCAGGCCACTCCGGCTCCCACACTGCCCTGTTCTTAGCCCCACCACCATATCCTGATCACTTGGGTTGTAGCTTTCAGGTTCGTGGTCCCTCCACTAAGGCAGGGCCATAGGGGCAGGGACCTCATCTGCCTTTCACCACGGATTCCCAGTACAGGCGCTCAGTAGGTGTTCCATAAATGTTTGCTGAATGACTGAAAGGCCACACTAAGGAGCAGTAAAAAATCTCTCATCTCACAGACATTTCCCAGGGCCTGCCAAGCGCCCTGCTCTGAAAACACAGAGCTTGGTGAGCTTCCTGGGGAGGGTCTCTGCCCAGGGGGCCTCTGGCTTTGGTGGGGGACACCATCCCTTAGGGCTGAGCCGGGTGGGCGGTAGAAGTCCCCACCCTCACCTCTGCTCCTGCCCTCACCCCCGCGGCTCCATCTGTGCGCAGTGCTGATCCTGGTCGGCGTGGGACTGGAGGTGGCCCCCTCTCCAGGTGAGCGCCCCCTCGGACCCACACAGGCAGCGGTCACCCCGGTCTGGTGCCTGTGGGTGCTTGGCAAGCCCGTCCACTTCCCGCAGGAAAGGGCCCCCTTTTCGGCTCAGAGTGCAGCTTGGCAGGGCCGGGAGGACTCGCAGCCGCCCCCGGCCCTGACCCGACCCTCCTCCCGCGCAGGTGTCTCCAGCGCCATCTTCTTCGTGCCGGGCTTCCTGTTGCTGGTCCCGGGAGGTGCGAGCGGGCGCCGGGGCGGGGCGGGGCAGGGCGGGCCGCGGGCTGGGCGGGGCCTCGGCGCTGACAGACCCCGCCCCGCAGTCTACCACGTGATCTTCATCTACTGCGCCGTCAAGGGCCACCGGGGCTTCCAGTTCTTCTACCTGCCCTACTTCGAGAAGTGAGCGGCGCCTCGGGGACCCGCGACCGTTCCGTTCGCTCATCCGCCAGGACCCTCGACAGCCCAGCCCCGTCGGGAGGCTGCTCGGGAAGTTTGGGGCAGGACTGGCCCTGGGAAAGTCACTCCGCCCGCGCAGTGCCTTAATTTATCTCGGGCCCTGGGACTGCTAGGTTGGTGTTATTTTGTGCTAATAAAAGAGTAATTCCGGCAGAGAATTGCTCTGTTCCTGTCACGTCACCCCTGGCCCGGCCCACCGACCTGACCACGCCCCCTCCCACAAAGGCTGAGGAAAGGACTGAGCCAGGGGCTGAAGGGCTTCCAGAACCCCGATCTCCCCACGGTAGGGCAGGCATGACCGCCCTGATGCTCTGAGTCTTGCCCAAGATCATGTGGCATGTTGGGGCCAGAGCCGGGCCTGGGGCTCTTTTGCCTTGACCCTAGAGGAGGCTGGAACAGCCTGCCCCAGCCCCAGCCCTTAGGCTCTGCCTGTCGCTGTCCCTGTCTGGTGGCCCTGGCCGAGGGCACTCAGATGACGCAGACTTGGGGCCTGGAGGCTCGTACCCTAGTTCCAGCCTGGCTCCGGGGCCCTGAATGTGGGCCATGCCTCCTCCACCCTCTGCCCTCCTTCCCAGGTACAGAGGTTGGGAGAAGCCCAGGGACAGAGTGGGGGGAAGCAGGGCCTGCGTGACAGAGAGCCTCAGTGGTCAAAGACTCTTAGAACCACAGAATGTTAGAAACTTTCCATCTCAGAATTTTGGAAAGTCAGAATATCTCAGAATCTTAGTAACCAACAAACAGAATCCTTGAGAACCCTGAAATCTGAGATGATAATATCTACCAGTGAGCGAGCTCTTGTAAGACACCGGGCCATGTACTGAGCACTTACCACAGATTATGGTTTGTAATCCTCCCTACCTCAGCCCATTTTACTGACTCATCCAAGGACAGCCAGTGGGTTGTAGGCAGAGTTAAGAACATAACCCAGGGCTCCAGGGCCCTTTCCATGACACTGGGGGAGAGGGAGGAGACGGAAACTGACCTGGCGTAGTCCCCCGCCAGCCAGTGCAGGGGCTGCGGAATGAGCGTGGGCAGGAGAGACCGGTTGGTATACCCCCGTGTTTGCAGTATGTCCCTCCTCTAAAGCATGAGTCCCACTCACCACTGTCTGCAGCAGCCAGCACCACAGGTGCCTCCAGAGTTCTGGGAGGTTGCACGAACACCCAGGCCCACCCAGACCTCCCACCCTCAGCCCCCAGTCAAGACATTTTCGCTGGGAGCACCCACTGAATGCAGGAACTCCTAAACCAGTGGTTTCCATACTAGCTGCGGCAAAGGACCAGTTTTCATTTCTTTTTTTTTTTTTTTTGAGACAGAGTCTCACTCTGTTGCCCGGGCTAGAGTGAGTGCCGTGGCGTCAGCCTAGCTCACAGCAACCTCAAACTCCTGGGCTCAAGCGATCCTTCTGCCTCAGCCTCCCAAGTAGCTGGGACTACAGGCATGCGCCACCATGCCCAGCTAATTTTTTTCTATATATTTTTAGTTGTCCAGATAATTTCTTTCT
>CAUYSK010028953.1:0-72024 GCA_963575035.1 Avahi laniger | reverse complement strand
CAAGTAGCTGGGACTACAAGCATGAGCCACCATGCCCGGCTAATTTTTTCTATATATATTTTTAGCTGTCCAATTAATTTCTTTCTATTTTTGGTAGAGACGGGGTCTCGCTCCTGCTCAGGCTGGTCTCGAACTCCCGAGCTCAGAACGATCCGCCCACCTCGGCCTCCCAGAGTGCTAGGATTACAGGCGTGAGCCACCGCGCCTGGCCCTGCTTTTTAATTTTTGTTGTATCTTATAGTCAGTGTGTATGTTTAACGTAGCATTCCTTTCTCATTTTTTTCTCCCACTTAAGAGCTGTAGTTTTGTTGAAGCCTCCTTAGAAGTCAGGACATGTGTGACATCCCAGGTCTTTGCCTTTTACAATCGGCATGGCAGTTCTGATATTCATAAACTTAGTGATTTGTGTTTTTTACTAGAAATCATATATTAGTTAAGTAGAAGTTTTTCATGTTTCAAAGATCTGAATGAAATAAAGATATATTTGATTGAATATTTTATTAATTGCAGCATTCAACAGAAGGTGTCAGATTAACAGCTCTGAATGACAGCAGCCTTGACTTGTCTATGGACAGTGATAACAGCATGTCTGTGCCTTCACCTACTAGTGCTATGAAGACCAGTCCATTGAACAGTTCTGGCAGCTCTCAGGGGTAAGGAAGAAGAGGGAAACGAAAGAGGAGTGGCTCTGTGCCAAACCCACTAACTGTATTCTCTTGTTGCTGTTAGAATGTCATTTTTATTCCAACTTCTAATTTTTTAAAAACATAGCAATTTAATTTCTATTTTGGGGCAGTACTTTTTAGTTTTTCCTAATGTGTCATAGTTTTATTTTGGGAACTCATATGTCTTGATTCAGATATGAATGAATGTTAGTGCTGTAACTTCTCCAAATTTATGTATTTAGACACCTACTGCTACAGTGAACTGCATGGTGTGCTAAGGAGAATAGACAAAAGGGACAAAACCACTTTTTTGTCCTAGAATTGCTTATACCTGTGTAGCAGGGGAATGTATCTATGAAACTATTAGGGATCTTCTAAAGAAGGTAAAGATTAGTTAGACTTGTTTTAGAGGAATTAAGTATCTCTTTAGCATTTAACTAGCACTTAAAATGTATTTATTTATAACTTAAAATGTATTTATTTATATATATATATTTTTTAAGAGACAGAGTCTCAGAATGTTGCTCAGGCTGGCCTTGAACTCCTGGGCTCAAGTGATCTCCCTGCCCCAGCCTTCTGAATAGCTTGTGACTACAGGTGTGTGCATACCATGGTGCCCAGCATAAAGCAGCTAAAAATTTTTACTGTGAAAGGAATACATGTCTGTGGTAGTAAAAATTAGAACCCAGTAAATCCATATTCGTATATAGTTTCTGTAAGTCTTTAATAGTGTATTCTAGGATTTTTTGTGAATATGCTACCATATTTTCAAAGGAAACTGTTTACAGTAGACCTCTGGGACACTGGTAGTGTTTTAAACTTTGATGGTTATGCTGACTACTTTGTTAATCAACTTGAGCACTTTATTAATATATGTATATTTCAGTTTTTAAAAATCAGTTTTAAAAATTGGATTGTCAGTAAATGTATAACCAATGGCAGAGGTACCAATTGGGTGATTCTTTGGATGAGTGTGAAATAGCAAATGCTGAGGTGTCATGGATGAGTTCAATTTTCTTCCCTTTTGGACTTTGTGTACTTGAGGTGCTTTTAGGCCAAGCATGCATAATCTGGAGACTTCAGCCCTGAACATGTCCTGTAAGTCCTGTAGTTTTTTGTTTTTGAGACAGAGTCTCACTTTGTTGCCCTGGCTGGAGTGAGTGCCGTGGCGTCAGCCTAGCTCACAGCAACCTCAGACTCTTGGGCTCAAGCAATCCTTCTGCCTCAGCCTCTCAAGTAGCTGGGACTACAGGCATGCGCCACCACACCCGGCTAATTTTTTCTATATATTTTTAGCTGTCCAGTTAATTTCTTTCTATTTTTGGTAGAGATGGGATCTCGCTCTTGCTCAGGCTGGTCTCGAACTCCTGAGCTCAAACAATCCGCCCACCTCGGCCTCCCAGAGAGCTAGGATTACAGGCGTGAGCCACCACGCCCGGCCAGTCCTGTAGTTTTAAAACAGTTCCAATTTGTAGAGAATTAATTTCTATATTTTTATTTTTAGTGTTTTTTTTTTTTAAGTGTTGAAGCAGACATTTTATTAAGAATTTGGGGATTTGTAAAACCCTTTGTGTACTTTGACCTTGTGCTTATGTATATAAAATATGCATAGGAACTATACTAAGTAATTTCACAAACTTAGTCTTGAAATTTAGTTTTCTTAAAGTAATATTAAATAACTTCCATACATAAAATTATTGGATTTTAAGTATATGGTTGTATATTTGCTGAACAAATACTGAATATTTATTATGTACCAGGTACTTTGCTAGCTATTTCAGGTTTTTTCCTGCATCTGGTTGTTCTCTGGACAACTCTCCTTTTTTTATTTTAATTGTTAAATATTTATGCTCTTGAGGGCTCTCTTCCCTTTATCGCATTTTGATATTGTCCCTGGTGGTATCACTTGCTTTGCTGACTTCATTTACATTCATGTATCAGTGAGCTACTTGCTTCAGTAAGGTAACTGCTCTATGGCTCCACATGATGAAAGTTGCCTAGGTACCAAAAATCAAAGTTCTTCATGTGTTTTCATCCTTGTCATGGCATTATTATTCACCAGTTTCAGAATGTGGGCTGCATAGCTGAGGGGGAGCAAGTAACCAGAGGACTTTTTGTTTTTATTTTTCTTTCAGGAGGTAATAAAACCTTGAGCTTATTTAAGTGCTAATGTGTAGGATTTATTTAAAACAGAAAAGTTGAAGAGATAGAGTAAAGGAGTGATTGTTTGAGACAGTGGGATTTAGAACATAGATTGGGCTTTGGTATATGATGGGAAGAATAATTCCATTATATAGAAAAGAAGAGGTGTGTCTGTTTTATATTTATACTTAGAATTTGGGATAATTCCTGGCTAATGGCTTTGACTGAAGAAGGAAGTAAGTTCCTTTGTTGAGATTGGCATGTGAAATCAAAGGAAACGAGCAGGGGGAGACTTTGGGGGCAAGTACAGAGGCTTTAAAATAACTTATTTTTAAAGTACAATATTAAAATATCCCCATGTCACTTAAGAGTCTTTGTTGTTTACCTGTACTATAGGATGGTCTTTTAGGGTTTTGTAAACCTTTAGACTTTGTATATAAAAATTTATTTCTGTTTTTGAGACCATTTTCTTATTCTTTAAAAGGATTTTTGTTACACCCCAAATCAGTAAGCCTATTAGCCAAAGTCAGTGAAGAATAGATCTTTTAGAATTCTTCTGGCCAGTGTTTTAGCCAGCAACTATATGTGGCAATTTAAATTTAATTAATATTAAATAAAATTAAATATTCAGTTTCTCACTAGTCATATTTCAAGTGCAGAGTAACTCCATTTTTCTAATGACTACCATCTTGAATAGCACAGGGCATTTCTGTCATCACAGAAAGTTCTGTTGAACAGTGATGCTTTAGAATGTGTGCTTTTGATTATTGGTTATATTTTATCAGATAAAGTTCATTACTAAAATATATGTATGGGAAGTAAAACTAAATCATTTACTTTAGAACATAACTTCTACGCATAATATAAATATTATTGAATTTTATTTTCACTTATTTTTTATTTGCTTTTAAACTTAATTTAAAGAAATTTTTAATTTTTTTTTTTTTTTTTAGCAGAAACAGTCCTGCTCCAGCTGTAACAGCAGCATCTGTGACCAACATACAGGCTACTGAAGTTTCTGTGCCACAAGTAAATTCCAGTGAAAGCTCAGGGGGTAAGGAGATTGGTTTTATAGACTTGATGTTAATAATTCTTAAGATATATTTGGTTTAGCCTTCTTTTTGAAAAATGAGTTTATTAAGTAGGTTTAATTCAGTTTTTTAAATGCCATTTTATTATTTGCATGGAAAGTTATTCATGAAATCAAATTGAGAGAAATAAAAAAACTTACAATTTGATGTTGTTATAACTATTTTAATTTGAATGTATTCATATATTTGCTACTTAGGTACATCGAGTGAAAGCATTCCTCAAACTGCCACACAACCAGCCATTTCTCCACCACCAAAGCCTACAGTCTCCAGAGTTGTTTCTTCAATACGTCTGGTAAACCCACCACCTAGACCTTCAGGAAATGCAACAACAAAAATACCTAATCCTATAGTGGGAGTCAAAAGGACATCCTCACCTCATAAAGAAGAGAGTCCCAAGAAAACCAAAACAGAAGAGGTATATATGTATATATTTATGTGTATATATATATTTAAATATATTAGTTAGCTCTGCCAATACCAGCTTGCCTATTTTAAGTCCAGTGGAAGAAAACTGTTTATGAGCCAAAATTGAGAAGGATCAGGCAGCAAAGCTTTTAGAAAATTTTTAGGTGTGTCTGTAATACTTTGGTGCCATAGTTTCTCTTCACCTTTCCCTCTCTTCTCAGTAAGTACCTCTTCCATAAAGCTGTGTCTCTCATTTAAGTGTTTTAAGTATGTGTGTAGTTAACGTGTACTCTGTAACACAATTTAGCATAGAATTACATATCATCTTTATTATTCTCTAATCACTGTATCTTTTATTTGTATTGATTTTTTGATGACGCCTTTGGACAGTTTTTTGCTTCTGTGATCTAGATGAAGTTTCAGAGTTTCTGTACTATATATGGTATTACAGGATCACTGAATACTAGAGGATCTGAGGGAATTCTTATTGAATGACTGAATAAGGTTGTAAAGTCAGATTTATTTTGGGATCTTGAATGATTAGTTCTTCCAACCCTTCAGGAAACTTGCTAGCAATACTTACACTTTTTATAGTAGCTGGTTTACCTTGTCACAGTCTGAAACAATTTTTGGAAAACCATTAAAAATGTACGTTGATTTGGTGTGAATCTTAAAATAGAAGTAGTCTTGTTACACAGTTTCATTGCTCCCTGGAATCACTCTTATGTTGTTTTCATATTAATGAGGCATTACATATTGCCCCAGAGATGATAGTCCAAAAGCACCCATTTCACTGTAATTTCTGTCTGAGAATTTGTTATTTAGGAATTTACTTATTACACCAGAGTTTTTTTAGAATGGAAGAAAAATCTAGGTTTCTTATGGAGTCTGTTATGTTTTGATTGGTAATGGTGAAAAATTATTTGTCTCTATAAGTATTCTATTACTTAGCTTATTCTGAAGGCTTTTGGTTTAGTTTTTTTGGAAATAGCTACTGTTAACTAAAAATGAATAATTTGATGAATTTCCTTACTTTTATGCTAAATGAGAATGAAAAATGGATATATTATAGTACTTTAAATCATTACGTATAATATTTAATATAGTGTAAATGCTGTGTAAATAATTGTCATACTGTACTTTTTTATTTATGTTATTTTCTTATTATTATTTTTGTTTTTTTTCCCCAAATATTTTTGATATGTGGTAGTTGATTGAATTCATAGATTTGGAACCCACAGATATGGAGAGGCCCTACTGTATCTGTTACCTTACAAGATGTGTTCTGAAAACCCTTCTGTGTCTGTGTAATTTACCTCTGAAGGCAGTGATTTTCATCCTTGGTTGTACATTAGAATTACTTTTTCAGGTTTTTTTGTTTTTGTTTTTGTTGTTGTTTTCAATACAGATTTTAGGGAGACCTTCTGGGAGTTAGGGCTGGGAATCTTATTAAAAGCCCTGCTGCCACGTCATTGTGTTGTACAGCAACCTAAGAATGTATTAGTTTTGGTATAAATTACACATTGTGCCTACTGATGTTTGATTCAAGTTGTCGGAGCATTTCAGAATTCGAATTTCTTTTTACCTTAGTAAAGTATGTGTAAGCATAACTCCAGATGTTTTAACATTTGGTTTCCTTAATGTTACAAATGGCATACTGAAAGCTCTGACTAAATAAATTTATACCAGGGCAAAGTTTGCAATTTTATTTGCACTTATCTTGGTAGAATGACACTTAGGTTTCTTATCTGATTTAGAGAAACAACAGGAATATAGAATTTTATACTTAGTATGGAAATTTAAAAATACATATAAAAGTAAAGAGTCATTTAATGTCCCTTTGTACCTGTCACACAGCTTCAGTTGTAATGAACTCTCATGTAAACTATGTACCCTTAATTCTTCCTTTTCCCCTTGCCCTTGGATTATTTAGAAACAGAATTTAGACATATCATCTTTAGAATTTTTAAAATTACTTATCTAAAAAAGAAAGAACAAATAAGATTAGCCCACTTAGAAAAATTAACAATTCATTAATATCATCAAATATCTAGTCTGTGCTCAAATGACCCTGATTGTTTGATTTTTTTTTTTTTAAATAATCTATTCAAATCTGGAACTAAAATGAGATACCTGCCTTGCAATTGTTTGATGTTTTTAAGTATCCTTTAAAATATAGATTCTCCCTGTCCCTTTTTTTCCTGTCATTTTTTTGTTCTGTATAATTTCTCAGACTGGATTTTGCTTATGGCGTTTCCTTGGTGCACTTACAAGGTAGAGAAGAAATCTCAGTTTATTTCATAAGCTAATTTTCATTTCTCAGCAGAGGAACGTGTGCTGTTTAGCGGCTTTTCCAGTTCCAAATCTAATTACAGTCAGAGACAGGATTAGAATCCAGGCTTAAATCTCATGGTACTAAAGTTGAGGAATTTTGTTATATATAATATAAATATTATATACTATTTTATTTATATAATGTTTATATAATAAATATCCTAATTTTGAAGCCCTTCTAAACTGGATCTTTTATTCTCTGCTAACAAATACTTGATATTAGAAATTTTAGCAAACTAGAAAGAAGTACTTGTCCCACTCAGTAATCCACTAACATGTATATAGATAGAAGAGTTTTAGATAGTGTGAAGTAGTTTAATTCTGCTTAATGATCATCATATCCTAAAGCTTTTCAAATATAATGGTAATGTAAAAGAGAAATAGAAAAAAATCTTGCTTTATTTCCTAGATTATATAACTAAAGCTGTATACATTTTAAAAATTTTTGTCTGGAAAATTTCAAACATGTACAAAAGTACAATGAACTGTCATGTTCGCATCACCAAGCTTCAACGTTTAACAACTGATGACCAGCCTTGTTTTATCTGCCTGCCCCCTGACTCCCCCATTGTTTTGAAGCACATCCCAGGCATATCATTTCAACTATAAATATTTCACTATGTATCTAAAAATAAGGACTTCTAAAAACATAACCACAGTGTATTTATCACATAAACATTAACAATAATTCCATAGTGTTACATATCTAGTCAGTATTCAGATTTACCCAGTTGTGACTTATATTACTGTTATTTTAAGTTTGTTTGCAGGACATAAATTTCTTATTGTAATTGGATGATATTATATTAACTCTCTCTAATCCATAAGTTAGTCTGCAGTTCCTATGTTTTTTTTTTGAAAACCACATTTAAAATTAAATTTTAGTTCTGAAAAAATAGTGTCAAAATGATTTTTGAGACCCAAGGCAGGCATTTCTCAAATCTTGTATTCTTCAGGGTGGCAATAGGTCTTACAAAGAAGGGAGATTCTGTGGTTAATTACGTTCGGGAAAGTTAAAGTGGTATTCTTTATAGAATTTCTCAGAACTTTTTATGTGCTAATGTGTGTATGGAGTCTCCCAGAACGGGAGAGTGATAGTATGCCAAGTTCCTATACGTGCTTGATAAGGAAACTCTTTTTTTTTTCCCCCTTACAAAAAATATTTTATAAACTTAGTGGTTTGAGGAATGGTGATGATCTACAGGAACAATTTTCCTAATGTTCTTTTTAATTTTAGTAGCTACTGTGAAGGCATATTAAATTTATTAATCTGAAAAAACATTTTTGAAAAAGAACCAGTAATTTTAAGACTGTACTTGATCTTATAGGTTTAATCATTTTATAGTTAAAAAATATATAAATTAAAGCATTGATTGGCAAATAATCTAAATTTTTCATTTTAGAGAATAAAGCTTTTTTTTTTAAAAACAGGATGAAACAAGTGAAGATGGTAACTGTCTTGCTTTGAGTGGACATGATAAAACAGAAACAAAGGTATACTAATTTAGCCTTTAGAATACATACACAATTAAGAGTACAGAGGAGATGTTGTAGAAATGTCTCTAGAAGATTGTATTTTGTGCTATAGCTTGTAGATATTTTTCAGAATTGCTTTTTAGGGAAGTGTTTTTTCCTTTTTAATGCTAATTTATGATGCTGAAATCTGAAGGGAATATAGTGGTGAGTGAGACATGTTCGATGCCTTTAAAGGAGCTTATGATTAATTTGAGAAGATAAGATGCAGATGTAATTAATTGCATTATCAAAGAAAATCAAAGCAATTGAGGGTTGGGGGGCTGAGGAGCAAGAGAGGAGAGATGTTATTTCTGACTGCAGAAACTGTAAAAGTCTTTATGGAAGAAAGAAGTAGTATTTGAAGTGGTCCTTGAAGGATATATAGGATTTTTGGCAGTCCAAGATGAGGCCATCTCCCTTTTGGGTTAAGAGTATAGTATGATTAGTTAGAGAAGCAGATTTTGGCAGAAGGGTTTGGCTGGGATGCACGGGGCTTGAATGAGGTAGATTGGCTTTTGTCCAAAATGTAAAGACTCATTTTTTCGGAAATTGAAAGATACTGAAGGCTTTTGACTTTATTCTCCTTTGTTTTAGAAAAATTGCATATCCTCTCCCTTCTCCCACATATCCGTATTCCCATGATGGATATTTTAACAAGTATTCTCTTTGTGTCTTTCTAGATTTTGTGTGTGCCCTCATATGTGCATACATACCAATGCCTTTTGCTTTTAATTTTGCTTCACTTTGTAAACAAAGAAAAAAAATGTCATTATGTAATCTACAAAATTATTATTAATGGCTTCATAGAATGGTATCTTAAGGCTATTATCATATTTTATTCAACCAATTCCCTATGGTTAGCAATTGTTCCCATTTAAAAAAGAAAGTTGTGCTTTCCTACTATAATAATATTAACTGCAGCTAAATACCTGCCATCCTTTCATGTTTGTTTATTCATGGTAAATTAATGAAAGAATGGTATGCTTAATTTTAAAACTTGATACTCATTACCAAATTGTCCTCCAGAAAGGCTACACTTCTTCATTCCTACTACTTATACCTTGTTTACCCTCTGCAGTTTCATAAGAGAAAACTGATATATCATTTTATTTTTATATGTATTGTTTTATAGAAATTGAAGTTTTAATATGTTTATTTTCATTTTGTGTGTATTATATGTTCTTTTGTGCACTACCTTAAACAAGTTTTGAGCAGTGGAATGACATGGTTTATCCTGGATTTTCTGATTATACTTAGAGTAGAATCAGTGCACTGATTTTGAGTGAGGGGAGTAAAAACCATAAGGGGGGAGAAATCTTTTAGAGACATTTTTAAATTAAAGGCATGAGGCAAATTTTGTGCTTCTGGATAATTTTATTTAACAATATTGAATGGGTTTTGTTTTTTTTCACATAGCTAAGAGCTTTCCTTTGGTTTAGGTTCTGTTAATTATCATCTGGGCAACATTTATAATGTGCCTGTGTATGTCTTTAATTATTGTTTGCTTATTGTCCAAGTTGGAGCTAGTTGGAAAGTCATGGAGTATTTTGACCAGGCCTTATAAGATGTAAATAGGCAAATAGAAATTTTCAAATGTCCGAAATGGTGACATAACTCATAATGAGGCTTAATAGATGATTTTGTGATGTAGTCACTTCTTTCTCTTGATCCCTCCTGTCTTCCAGTTTGTTTTTTTTATTAGCCACCAAACCCAGTCATGTTCTTTTATTCTTTTTTTAAGTCTCTTTTCCCCCCTCCCCATCCTCTTTGTCTCACAGGAACAGCTTGATACAGAGACAAGTACAACTCAATCAGAAACTATTCAGACAGCGGCTTCTCTGTTGGCCTCTCAGGTACTAAGTGTAAAAAGCAAGGAGAGTTTTGTAAATGTTCTTAAGGTTAGTGTGGTATGTTGAATTAAAATGAGAATTCATAGAAGAGTATTAAAATTATCTTTGTGAAAGTAAGTACTTGCTAGCCTATAAATATATTTATTATGGTTTTAAGGCAAGGCACTGGATTTAATGGAATCTTTCTTTTGTGCTGTCTAGTTTCTAACTCATTCCCTTATATATTATTTAATATTGCAAATCATTTAAATCCTCACTACTCATGTATACAGGATTCATATAGAGGTTTTATTTATAGGTCAAAGAATGAAATTTAAACTAGGAAAGAACTGAAAACCATCCATTGTATGTGGATTTTTTTGTAGGGTTAATATTACCTTTTTAATTTTTGAAATGTGTTTCTGCCTCAGTTTTCACTACTAGTTTTCAGTTAGTTATTTAGTATAACCCATAATTATTCAGAATTATTTTTTCACTTGTCCAAGCAATTCTACTTGTGACAGTCCCTTACAGTATACAGCAGACATCTGGAATCTTTTTTCGTTGATTTTTGAACCTTCATTTTGTTTATGAAATAATTGTTTTCTTCTTGAATTCTCCTTTCAAATTGAATAAACCTCAAAGTCTGGGTCAAACTCTGACACAAAGTAAATATTTTCTTTAAGTAGATAGTAAACTGGTTAACCTTTACAAAGTAAATGAGATAACAGCTGCCTAGTAATATTGCTATACTGATAATACAATGATCATTTTGGCACTTTGTGGCATAGAGTTATTTTACTGCGATCGTTTAAAAATGTGCTTTTGCTGGATGTTAACTTTCAGTCTTTAAAGATATATAAATATGTGTAGTTTCTGGAGTGTCTTTTATTTCCATAATATTTATCTAATAAAACTTGGGGGGTGGGTAACTAAAATAACATTAGGAAGTATTGCACTTAATATTGATACATGGACAAACCTGTTGATGAAACTTATACTGTCCTGTGATTGTGATTGCATGCCTTTTGGTTTGCCACCTTACTCTCTAAGGAACTGTTTTCATCGTTTTGTCTTATTGAGTTCATCCCTATAATAATTAGTTCCATGGATATTTGCCTTAGATATTTTTATGAGCAAGTGGAATTTTCTTTCTGGTTTTTGTTTGTTTGTTTGTTTGTTTGTTTTTAGAGGTAGGCTCTTATTTTGTCACCCAGGTTACAGTGGTGCAGTTACAGCTCACTGCAACCTCAAACTCCTGATCAAATGATCCTCCCACCTCCTGAGTAGCTGGGATGGCAGGCACATGCCTTCCCTGCCCAGCTAATTTTTGTTTTTGTTTTTGTTTTGTAGAGATGGGGTCTTTTTATGTTGCTTAGGCTGGTCTCGAATTCCTGGCCTCAAAGGATCCTCTCACCTTGGCCTCCCAAAGTGCTGGGCTCCCAGTGTGCTGGGATTATAGGCATGAACCACCATGCCTGGACAGAATTTTCTTTCTAAAGAAAGGATTCCTAGAGCCATTGGGAGAAAAACCACCCAGTTATAAAAAGAATGATTATATTGATTAAAAAAAAATATGTCACTGTGTTTGGCGATATTAGGGACATACTTATTTCTAGGAAGGTGATAATATTGTGGCTATATCTACCAAAGAGTTCTTATTGTTTGGAAATAAATCTTGAAATATTTACAGATGAAATGATAGGATCTCTAGGATTTGCTTCAGAATAACACAGGGATTAAAGGTGGGAGCCCAGTAGATTGGCTTTGATTTGACAATTGATGAAGCTGGGTAATGGGGAGTCATTATACAGTACTCTCTACTGGGGTATGTTTGGAATTTTCCATAATAAAACATTTTAAAATTGATCTCTATTTTTGAATGTTAAAGAAGTCTTGTGATTTAATCTGTTTAATACAATAAAAACCTACCTAAAATATAGGATAATTAAATTATTGGTCAGCTATATAGATTTAATTTTATAATTTACAGTGTTAGAAATTAATAAATTTACTGCTGCTTCTGTGTATAAGGTGAGCTTTAAGTATTTTCCCACATGGGGGTGCTCCAATACCAGTTAATATTACAGCTATTAGTGTTATAATAAGTAAATACAGTTTAGGATTAACTTAATTATATGATAGGTGATTCTTAGAGGAGTGTGTTTTTGAAAGCTATATTTGAAATTACTTAGGAGTTTTTAATATTGCTAAAATATTAAAATATTCATACTTAAATTCCTACAATTATAGAACAAATGTAGTAATTGTCATATTTGCATTCCATTTTTGAGAACGTTTTAGAGTATTTTTCTTTAAATTTTTAATACTTTTTTTCTCATGATAAAGTTCCATCATTTCTTAGGAAGTAAAGCAATGGAAAATACATCTTATCATTAAATTACAGTGCTTTGAACAATGTTGTGTTCTTTGCTTTTATTCTCAGAAAACATCCAGTACAGACCTTTCTGATATCCCTGCTCTCCCTGCAAATCCTATTCCTGTTATCAAGAATTCAATAAAACTGAGATTGAATCGATAAAAACAACCTCAGGGGTCCATAAACAATATCTGCCAACTCAACCTGTTGTCTTCAGATGCTAAAAAAGGAGAATGGAGGGTACAAGACTAGACATGACTGACAATGGATTTGGGTTTTTTTGGTGACCTCCCTTACTGGGCTAATCAGCACTTGATCGGAAGTCCAGGTTAGTATGTGAAGCCAGGAGTACTATTATTATTGTGTTAGCAACAGTTGCATTAACAATTTCAAAAAATTACTGCCTTTAAAAAAAACAAAAACAAAAAAAAACACCTCAAGCTATATTTGTATCCATAATTGACATTTGGATTGGGTTTATGTTTGATGCATTGTTTAGAAAATTTGCAATACAAACTGGCATAAGAATTACTTACTCTGATGATGCACTTTTATGTATTTTTTATTAGAAAGTAGAACTAATTTTAGATTTTCAGCTTGATGGATTTTTATTTTTTCCTGAAGAATTTCCTTTACCATTAGTCTTCAAATTGGATAGCATTGTGCAGTGGTGTACTGTTATACTTCAGAGAAAGGATAAGAGTACATCTAGGTCAGTCCCTATGGGGTAGCTGTAACCTTTAAAAATTAAATGTCAACTTTAGGGTACATTTGACATTGAAAGAATAATTAGGAAATACTTGGTTTTGATGGGGTCATGATTAAGAAATGATATATTAGTTTTATTTATAGAATTGTTTTATAGTGCATACAAATCAGCGATCAGCCAGCAAATATTTTTCTTTGAGCTATGGAAGCTCTGTATTCTTTTGCCTTCAATCTGTTGTCTTCAAAACAAACAAAAAAAGCTTTTTGCACCTCCTCTTCCCACCTTTTCTTCTTTTTCTTTTTGCTTGTATGCACAAGGTAGGACTTACTTCATAAGAAACAAAATGCCAGTATTTTCTTAAGCCATGATGTAAAACCAATGACCCTGTGGCCACATGGCACAGAACACTAAATTTTGGTCCCGTGGCTGAAACTTTAGGGTGACTAAAAGTAATGCCTGTGAAACATGATGTCTATCTTGGATGGCCGTTTGATCTCTAAGTAAGAGGAATTTTGTACACTCCACAGAACTCCTGTCTGTAGTAAAACTGATTTTCAATTTTAAACGTGGGCAAAAAGGCATTTTCTCCAAGATTTTAAAGCTAATTTTTATTTTTAAATGGTTTACCAAAGTTTGTCAGTAAATTTTACATTTAAAAAATCATTTCTAACAAGCACTTGACATCTAATCAGCTCTCTACTCCTTTTTTATTTTATCAAAAGATTAGGAACTTTCTTTAAAGAAAATAATTTCTCATAATTAAGCAACAGAACATCTATCTTTACAAAGTATGAGGATGCCAGATGTTGATAAACTTAGTTACTCTTTCTTAATCTGGACAAAATAAACCTAACAGATTTTTCTGATGAGCATGTTTATGAATCCTCCATTGTGCTCTATTCTATCACATGTGCATTTTTCATGTTAAACTGCAATTACTTAAATTCTTCCCCATCCTTCTAAATTAATTTTCCAAAGTTGGAGTGTAGTCTTTCCCCCCTTAGGCTATGCATTAATTGAGGCTTTCTTTTCACCATGACTTTACAACGTCTAGTACACAATCTTTCTACTTCCCACATCCGCGCTTTGCACAGTCACCTTGCCCTTCCTCCCACCACCTATGAGAAAAGATGGTCATACTAACAGGTGAAGCGTACAAGGTGTCTGTGTGTTTTGTGTAGCTTCAGAGTTAGATTGAAATTACCAGGCACAGATTTAGTCTTGTCATTTTGTTTACACATTGGGGAAAACAATTCAGTTTATTCAACGTTTCATGTAACTGCACCCAAGTTTTGCCAAGCTGGAAACTTGGACCTTTTCTGTGTAGTGACTTTTTAATTCTAGTTTTCATAACCTGGAGATCAGACTGTTGCTTTCGCATGATGTATGTAGTGTCTCATGACTGGAGTTTGCTTTGTTTTATAGTATCTGTACTCCTTGTATTTTTCAAGAGCTATTTTGTAAACAGATGATGTATTTCTCCATTGAAAACACAATAAAAAAAAAAAACAGCACTATCCCATAGTTGGCTGATTTCTTTTGACTATTCTGGTTTTTTTTTTTTATTTTTAGTGACTTAATTGGTTCTATTTAGAAGTTTATAGTTGGCTCTAAGTGAAGATTTACAAAAGAATTTACTTTGGTTACATTGGAAAAGAATGGTTTCTGGTTAACCTAAGCCATTAGCAGCAGCGAAATATTTATATGTCACATAATAATCAGGTATTTGTTTTTCATATAATCTTTAGGGAGGAAAACATTAATATAGTTAATTTGCTTTTAGTTATTCTGACCTCTAAAATATTTATTTAATGTCTGTACACACTGTTTGTTATCTATGTATTTATTCTGTGCGTGTAGACAAGTGTGCTTCCTTTTCAAAGCTATTGGGTTTCAAAGTATTTGGCACTTTATCTCTGATGTCTGCAGGTGGCACTGTTGTTTTTCAGTGAATTTAGAATTATAGCCCTCAACCAGCCAGGATTCCATGTTTCTTATTTTACTAAATCCAAATCAGACATTGCCTTTCTTAAATCCCAAAATGCTCAACACTGCATAACTTAACTCATGGGTTAGAAATGAACTGCTTTGTATTTGTGATGGCCAGCTCTTGGGTATCTTAAATTTTTCGAGGAGGGAGGGATGGCCCTCTTTATGTGGAAACCATTATTTTGAGGGACGTGTAGTCGTTTATATTTCATTTGTAAAATTCCAAATTTGAATACCTTCCCTATATATAAAAATATATGGCTGCAATGTGGGACAACTTTTTAATAAAAGTAAAATTTAACTTTTAAGACTATTCAGTAAAAGGGAAAGCATAAAAATTACTCTTGACTCCATTGTTAACACCAACAGAATTGAACTTGCTGTACTTCAAATCTGCCTTGTTAGACACCTACACATGGGACTGAATACCACACTTTCTGAGTTTTATCATCCACATGTTCTTTTGGTATTTCATGTGTCTTGCTGAATTAGTAACATTATAATTGAAAGTTGTATGTTTTGTGGCTCTAGGTATATTCTGGAATAAAGTCTTTCTTATTTTTCTAATTAATGCCTCTTTTTTTTCTTCACACAGAAAAATGTTTTAGAGTGCTGCATAATATTAATTCTGGCTGCATTCAAGGTGGCAATAAATGATCAGCAGCTCCAAGTAGTAATTGATATATGAAAGGATGAGTCATTAATATACAAAACTTATAGATCGAGCCCTGGAAATATTATGTTAATGCATTTAAATGCACTTAAACAAAAAGATAAACTATTTACCTAAAGAGGCATTGAACAGTCCTTTTGATATACTTTTGCCTATTTTAATTATAATAAAAATGAATAGTACAAGGAAAATTAGTTGCCTTTTAGCCTGAATTTTATGTTTCCTTTTGTTTTTTAGTTTTCCACATTCTTCTTCTATTAGCTTTTCTTCAAGCTCAAATCACAAATGGATGCTGCCTTAACTCAGACCTGAACTTGGTAAATGAAGTATTAAGTGTATTCTGTAATAAACATGACCTTTAGTTGTATAAAGATAAATGATCTGTTTAATTTGTGTAAGTTTTTTTTTTTATTTTGTAGAATCAGTTCTTCTTTCTGTATTCATATCAATTAAAAAATTCTTGTTACATTTTATATAGCTTTATTGGCACCAAATGAGAAAGATGGCATCAATATTTCTGAGCCATGTATTTCAGAAGTGATTGTACTTCATCCTGGAAGTGATTTCATATACTTGGGAAATCATTTTAACTTCTGCTTTTCTTCCTCAGAGACATGGTTTTGTCTCAATATTCTGGGAACATCATTGCAGCTGATCAAACCACTCAAGTATTTTGTTGAAAGGAATGGAATTTTAAGTAATTTTCCCTTTCTTTGTAGCCTGCCTGTCCCCCCCACTGCCCCTTCACAGGCCTTTTCTCGAAAGGGTCGAAGTAAGGCTATACTTAAGTTCCTTTTTCAGAAACCTCACATGTCTGTGTGTGGAGGGCTGTGGTTTTCATTATTGTGCATTTTTCCTCCAATTTTAATATGCTTCATATTTTAATCTAGCTAAAAACCGTCTACAAAGGGCATAGTACTGTTTAGAGTTTATTGAGTTTAACTACTGTTTAATGGAAGTAAGACTGCCGTCATTTTCCCTCTGGTTTGGGTATCTTTAAATTCCACCTGGGTGATGGGAAATATAGCTATTCAAATAATGAACAGACCTCTGTGTGTTTGTTTTAGTTTTAATCAAAGCCTTATATTTTTTGCTTTGATATTTCTAAGGTCCAGAATAATGATCTGTGTCACCCAGCTTAAGAGTTTTTGTTTGTATGTGTTGTTTTTATTTTTTAATGGTGAGAATGGATTTATGCTGAACCCTCCCCAGTTATCTCACTGGGTTCCAGAATTGACTGGGGAAAGCCCAAGGATGTGTTGGTTTTGTTTTCCATTGTGGAGTAAAACAAGGAAAGCCGATTCACTCTGGGGTTGAACTTATCTTAGCAGTAGAGTCCCTTTTCCTTCTGAGCATAGACAGGCATCAGTGCCCTAAGGCATACCACAGCAAAAGGCATAATTTTAGAACAGTGTAAATACAACTGTATAGTATCAGAGCTTTAAAAACATTTTAGTAATCATTGAATAATACTCATTTTGTTCTTGTGTTTTTCAAGCAATTAGATCAATAGATTGAAATACAAAACAGACTAAAGAGAAAGTATTAAGGATAAATCTTGACTTATGACAGGTTTTAGTCTCGCTGGTTATAATGTAATTAACAGTTAAATTATAAAGTCTCACCTAGTCTACCATATATCCCAGTAATTTGGGACTATCCAAATAGTATGCTCAGCTTTTACTTAACCTTGATTTTAAAATTTTTATATTAGTCATGTGATTATGACCTGTTTTTAAAATAAATCTTAAATCTCTTAAAAATATTTCACAAGCCTTTTAGAAGCATTTCCTTTAATTAATTTGTAAGATGTTATTTTTTGATCCAACAGATTTCATGCTGAAAATATGTATTTTGAATAATTCAAACATTTCAGTTTTATGGGTTTCTTACAGCTCATCGCAGACATTTATCTTAGTCTTGTGTGTTTTCTAATAATGTCATGTCCTAAAATAGTTAAAACTTTTGGGAGCTTTTTTGGGTATAATACCGACTTTAAGAAGACTTCTGGAAGTGCAAAATAACAAAGTTCTGGGGAGTAAAATGATCTCTGTGCCACTGCTGTGCCCCTCAATCCCCGTTCAGACACACAAAAGTAGGTATCTGGGTTCTTTGCAGATTTTAGGCATAAGAGATTAGGTATATGTATTTTAATATAATAATGTAAAAATGTACCAACTTTGTGCTTGTTCCTTGTGGATGCTGTCTCTCTCTTGGCACGACACCCTCCTTACAAACTTTCACACTGTGTGATGCCTGGTGCTATGTGATTTCCAGAAATCTGGCACGAAAACTGGTCCTTGTTTGCGTTTTCTGACTGCAGTGGAGCTGTTAATAAAGAGATTGATGATAAAGTTGTCGAAAAGAGACAGTTGGGCAGAACTGCTCCCCATGAGTGACAGAGGGCATGATCTGCCTTCACAGCCAAGAAAGTCGCCCCCAGCAGAGAGCCGACCATGCCTGGACAGTGTGCCAAGACTATTAGAAGGAGCTTTACTGCACTATTAGGCTACTACATCTCTCTCTTTAATTTAGGCTTACTTCACATTACCATTTTTATCCTTAAGTTCATGGGATGCTCAGAACAAATATATTTGCAGATACAACACATTTTCAAACTGTAAAATAATTATTTTTACAAATTCTTTAAAGCACTCAATTCATCCTAATTTGGCTTAGTAAAATTAAGTTTTATTTTGAAAGTATTACTACAGTTTTTATACAAAGCCTGCATTTCTTTTAGATAGCAGCTTAGAGTCTTAAGGAGTCAAGTCTGACAGGCTCAAGAATAAGCATTGGCTGCCATAAATATTGGTTATGGGATGCTAAATATTTTAGGCATACTGACTGTAACTGTGTATTTTTTATCTGTCACTTAGTGAGCTTAGGCTGCTGGCATTCAGTTCAGCTGTTCTTCTGTTTTGTGTGGTCTAATAGTCCACAAGAATTTTTGGCTCTTTAATACTGACTTTAAAGGTAAAAGATTTTGCCTATAATTTTTAAACTGTCCTAGTTTAAATGTTTTCTACTTCAGATTTTTTAAACATGAGAATATTTTATTAGTCTTTTTATTTTTTTGTTTTTATTTTATTTTTTGTAGAGATGGGGTCTTGTTATGTTGCCCAGGCTGGTCTCAAACTCCTGGCCTCAAGCCTCTGCCTCCCAAAGTACTGGCCTGACTTCTCTTTTAAGGAAACTGCTATATCATTTGGGCCTTTGTTTTGTTAAATGACCCAAATGTGAACACTTTGGTTTCTTAACTGTGAATATCTTGCATTTAACTATGGTCTTTGCCATCTGCCTAAACTGTTGAGTAACTTTTTAAAAAAAATAAGTATTTAGAATTTTAAAATAACCTTTGCAAAATCTCAGAATATACTTAATGAGCCATTACTGTATTCATGACAGCCTCCGTTTAACTGTTTGCATTGAGAGAGGAGTCCATATTTTATAATTGCTGTTTCTGGGCGGTAAGATTTTAGAGTGGATCAAGGTGATTTCCTTGATTCCCTGTAGTTACCTTAGAACTGACCCATCTACTTCATTTAACATGAGACTGCAAAACATTTCTCAGTTGTTCCTGGTAGGTTTTCTTATTGCAAATGAAATGCTAGCATGTGTTCTGTGGTTAGAGTATATGAGCACATCACCATTCCCTATAATGTGAGTAGTAGAGATCCAACTGTGCACTCTCTAGGAACTGGGCAGCTGATGTGCGGACAAGCTCAAGCTCCTGTCCTTGAGTCTGTCATCCTCAGGACACGCGCTCCAAATGAGGTAGTGCTTGTGGTTGTAGTGGAGCAACTTGTACGTCAGGGCGATTATCAGGTCTTCAGTAGGCGTGTTTGAGATTCATGGTAAGCATAAGCTAGGAATCCACTGTCTGATAGATAAAGGAAAGCATGGCTACACACCAGTAATTTACAGAAACTAACTTGAGTAATGTCAAAGATCATGTAATTTCTCTACTTTTGACACTAAAGTGTCTTCTTGCTATTCTGTATTGTTTGTTCTCTTGACTTGCATTTGATGTGGGAGGAAGTAAAATGGAAAGTCTTGCAGGACTCCAGTGCAGTGAGCCTTCTTGGTATCCCTTAACTGTGGCATGTTGCAAACATGTGCTCTGAGGCCAGGTTTGTTTTCAGAGTCCTCAAAGGAGGGTTTCCTCAGCCAGACTTACCAGGATTGGCTTTTGAAAGGGGAGTTCTAATCACAGACTGTAACCCATAATCCATACAAAATAGACTTAGTATGGGTAGAAGAAAGGTAAGCCCAAGGACTCCGGGTGTTTTCATAGCTCCCCTGAGGCCTTACAGTAATTTTATGAAGAGCTTTGGATTTGGCTGTTTTCAACCAAACAGGCTATAGAAAGCATGAAAATCTGCATTTTCAGAAGGGTTTGAAATGGCTTAGAATTTTTAAATATTAAGAGAATTTTTTTAAAAGGTAATGCATCTAGGATAGATGGGAAATAAGTATTACACAGTAAGGTGAGGCCAGAGCCTGGAGAAAATAACGTGTCCCCTTGTTTATCCAGCAGATGTTTTCAAGTTTTTTGTGCCTAAACTCTTCCCATTGTTGGCTTCATGGAACTTAGATTCCAATGGAAATTAATTTTTTTGTTGTATTTTTATTAGTAATGGCTAGTATGTGGCTAAACCACACAAATTAGCAAAACTTCACTTATCAGAATTTTTAGGAAGTTCTGGTTTGTAATTTTTGGTTTGATTACCACTGAGCACTATATTATCCAAGCAGTGGAGCTACCATGAAGGAAGGATTAGAAGTCAAAGCATCTAAGGAGCTCTGACTTGATTGGTGTTCTACTCGGAACCTGCCATATTGGTTACTGGGGGGAGAATACAGGGGTGGGAGAATCCCATCTTATTTGATTGAGGCATGACCAGATACTAGGGCCGACTGGAAGATAGGGGCCCTCTGGAGAATGAGAGAAGAGGTCTAGCTTTTTGTTGAGTGAAAGGGAAATGACGTTGTGGTAGGGATGCCTAGTTTCTGGTATAAGAATTGAATTCTGTAGGGTATGCCATTATCTATGTCAAGTTTGGCACATACTAGAAACATTCTTCAGCAAAGTTGCCACTGAAGCCATTCATCTTGATTGCCATGTTATCACATCAGCTGAATTAAAACATTTGGCCAACAACTTTTCTGTGTGTAGTGGAAAGAATGCCTGTTTTCAAGCCAGCGCTGCATTCAGATCTCAGCTTTAGCACTTAGAGCTGTATGAGCTCATGCAGTTACCACATCTCTGAGGCTCCTGTTTCTTTTTAGTGGAGATGACTATTGTCTCTTTAGGATGATTGTCAGGTTAAAAGGTCGGTAAGTAAAGAGCCTCACTGTAGCTGTGGTGTTGACGTGCCCTCATGCTTGTTGAATGTTCACCCTTCAGCGGCCACTGGCCTTAAAGTTCTAGCAGTTTTAGTTCTTCCTCAGTTGGGTTAGCCAGAATGATCTATGGTAACTTGAACTTTGGTTCAAGGTATTATAGGATTTAGGAAATCTAATGTTGGAAGGAGATTGAATGCTTGAAATTCCATTAAAATTTGAAGTTTGCGTCAGGTTACCATAATTGTGGATTTTGTTTGCAAACAATGTATTTCAGCTCAATACCGTCACCAGCTGGTTTCTTGAAATTTTGTATCTACTTAGTTAGAATGAGTAGCCTAAATATCCTGTTGAATGTTCTCAGGTAATAGTGGGAGGAAGATAAAGACAGCTGATGAAGGAAAGATGTGATGGTGTGAGAAAGCCCCTTCCCTACAGGATGTTGGAGGAGGAGGGAGAGAAGGAGAAACCATTTCAGGGAATGCAGCTGAATTGGAGAGAGAAATTCCATTACCTCATAGCCGAATTACACAACTACTGTAGGAGTCGAGTATTGTTACATAATTTCTTCTGATTTTTAAGTTGAATATTGCTGAACCTTGGCGTTTCAGTTGAATTGTACTCCAGTTTGCATGAAATCTTGAGCCTTATGCTTCTGAAGCTACCACCAGTGTGCGTGACAGTTGATTAATGGTAAGAAGTGAGCCTGGTCCAGTGGTTAGAAGAGAAGATTTTGGCCTTCAAGGAGGCCGGATCCCATCCGTCTCTCCTCCAGGGCCTGGTGACCACGGGCAAGCTATTCTAACCTTTCTTTCAGTGTCTGAGTAAAATTTAAGTTATTCTTTAGATCTTACTAGAACTTTCTGTGGATTGGCAAGTAGATAGGATGTAAATTTTTTTTTTCAGTGCTAGGTTAAAAGTAAGTTGAATTTGTCAGAGAGCAGGCACAAAGGTAAACTGCAGAGGAACATCTGGCAGATCACTCCTGCTAATTCTCAAAACTGCCTTCCTGCTGTGAAATTTGGGCAGGAACAGAACAGGGAGAAAAAAGTCTAGAGTCAAAGTCCTCTTTTTTTTTTTTTGTTTTTAATACGGGTTTGGAGCAGACTGTCCTCTTCATCAAAAAACTTTCTCTGCCTTAGTGCCAAGACAAGTGCAACTTTTGAGGCGATAGCATGCCTGTGTGCTTCCAGTGAAAGCTCAAATGCAGTGAATGAACTTAGAAGAAATTCTTAACAGTAGCTGCGTTTTATTGAGTGTGCCTATTAGGTGTCAGGCAGTAGGTCTAATTGCTATAGCAACCTATGAGGTTGATTTGACATAGTAAATGGTGTCATCATTTACAGATGAGGAAACAGGTTTAGTTTGGCATAGTACCTTGCCTGGGGTCACACAGTAAATTGGATTTGAACCTGGTTCTGTTTTACTCTAAAAACTTTATCCTGAAATAGGACCTTGTGTTTTCCCACTCTGCAGTGTTGCATCTTAGTGTGTATCTCATTCGGTATTATCATTGGGAGGGGCTGAATGATGAGCTTTTCTGCATAAGCCTCTAGTTTCAGAGCAGCTAAAATGCATTTCTGCTATTTGGATGCCCTTGAAGTTGGCCTTCTAGAGGTGAGGATGGGGGAAAGATTTGCGAAGACTGAAGACCGGTGGTAAATGGCTGAGAGGAGGGGGCCTCAGTGAGACCATTAGTACTGGAAAGTTCAGGCCCCAGCCAGTTTGGGGTGAACTGACCTGTTCATACCCAACTCACTTAACAGTAGGGTTGCCTAAAATGTGAACGTTTATAAAATGTAATTTTACAGATTCGTTTGGATGGTTTCTCTTTGAGAAGTTTTCCATCTCAGAAATGTTTTTTAAGCCAATTAGAAGAATCCCTAAAAGAAATGCTAAAAATCTTTAAACTGTTCAAGAGTAAAGCAAATAGAAATTACCAACAAAGAGGTTGCTCAGAAGGTGTTTTACCTATTATATATGGAGGTATTAACATGATAAAGTTTTATTAAAAACAAAAAGGCAGAAGCGCTTTAGAGGAGTTGTATGAAAACAATGTTTTTAAAAAAGGTAAAATAAAAATTGACGTCTAAAAATGAATTTTTTCATGGGGAGGGATCCATTCATTATGTTGTATATAAAATGCCATGAACGTGGTAAGCATCTAAAGTGCGAATAGCGGGTGAATATGTCATTTGGTAAGTTCATTATTAGGTAAATTGGTTTTAGACAAACTTGATGCTATTTGAATTTGTTAATGTAGTTTTTTTTCTAATTGTGGTAATACATATTCATTGTAATACTTGAAAAATACAGACAAGTATAAAGAAAAAAATTAAAATCATCTGTAATCCTGCCTCAGAGGTGGCTTTTAATATGTGTATTTTCTTTGTCTTTCATATCTCTCTCTCCTCCCTTTTTTTCTTTACATACTGGAGGTCACACTAGGTAACAAATTTTATCAAGCCTTTTCCATAGCGATTGTCATGGCTGTTGGGTCGGCGAAGTGAAAAACCCAAGAATATTCCATGTGCGCTTCCACAGCTGATGACCTGGCCTTAGGACTTGGGGAAACGTGGCGGAGCTGCCGGGACCCAGCAGGGGTGCGGGGAGAGAGCAGCTGTGGGATGGTGAAGGCTCCCGACTTGCCAGGGAAGGACTGAGTCACAGAGGCTCGCTGCAGTGACTGGCTTTAGGTCCAAATGACCACCTCTATCAGAAAGTTGGAAAAAACAAAAACAATCAGAAATTCCTTCTGACTCCTGTGAGGATTCATTCGTTCCACAAACAGTCCCTGATCCCGTCAGGGCCCCGTGCGTTAGCAGTGAGGGGAGAGGGGCACAGGAGAGGAGCTGAGACTCGTTGAGTGTCCGCAGAGTGCGAGGCACTCCGGGGCACTCTGAGTGGTGTCACGCTTAGCTGACAGCTGCCTGTGGCAGTTAAGCAGCAGTGGGGCCAGTGGTAAGTTGAGGCTTTCTGGTTCCAAAGTCCAGGCTCTTTGCATTTTGAGACACCGGGTCATTTGTTCAATAGTTGTGCAGAGGCCCTGGCGATACGTGGGAACAAAACTGGCTGTAGCCCCTGTCCTTAGGGAAGCTTATGTGGTTCACGGGGGATACAGATGCCTGACAGAACAAATGAATTAGAAATCAGTAGAGTGCTCTGAGGGAGAGCAACAGGGCTTGCAGAAGGGTTGGAGCTCCCTCTTGTACTGGACAAGCTTCGACCTGAAGAATTAACGGGGCGCAAAGAAAGGGAGCAGCACCTTCCGAAGCACCAAGGAAGGTGCTGGGTGACTGCAGAGGAACAGGAAGTGCCGGGGTTGCTGGACCTTAGTGAACGGGAACGGGTCGAGGGGGACTTAAATGCCCAGATGTGTCATGGTGTGATAATCAGAGGCCCAGAAGTGCCGAGGGAGCATGCAGCCTCCCGGCGGCCTTGAGCATGGGGGAAAACGGGTGCCGTTCGACGGGTGATTTCCGTGGTGATCATGAGACAGCATTCCAGGCCGAGCGAAGGCTCGTACAAAGGCCCAGATGGGACAGCAGGGCAGGGCCGGGGAACAAAGCAGCAGAGCTGGTGCGTAACGCGGGACGAAGCAGTGTGGTAGGTTATGCGGGAGGAGGTGTGACGGCTCTATCATGGAGGGCCATGAGGGTCAAAACAGCTCAACATGACCAAGACATAGTCCAAACTCCTGGTGTCACAAGCTGAGCGGGAGGAAAAGGAGCACACACAATAAAAAGACCGTGGAGTTCAGTCACTCTCAGGCTTGTACCCCATCCTGCCTGGAAACCACTTGCATCATGTTTAGGATCAGTGAGTGGCCAGTAGAGAGAATCCTTAGGCAGCGACTAGCCATGATCCCCGTGCTGGAGATTTTCACCATCGTGCTTCTGCTCTGGTACCTCCCTTTGTTCCACGTCAGCTTCAGGCCCTTCGGCTGCTCCTCGCTCAGCCGCACTGCTTGGCAGCGGTTTAGTGCTGTCTGGTTTCCTTCGCCCTCTCAGCCTCCCGTTAATCTGGCTGTTTGGGTCAAAGCGCCCTGCCCTGTAACAAGGCACAGCGCCAGTCTTGAGTGCCCGCTCACACTCCGTGTTCTATGGACTCCACCTCTTTCGACCCTCCCAACAACCTCGTGAGGGTAGACAGTAGTCTCCCTTATCAATGGGGCGGTACATTCCAAGACCCCCAGTGGGTGCCTGAAGCCGGGGATGGCACCAAACCCTACGTACTGTGTTCTTTGGTCTGCTAACCACGGGCGGGCGGCATCTACAGTGTGCAAACGCTGGGCAAAGGGATGGTTCACATCCCAGGGGGCATGGAGCCCGGATGGTGCAAAATTTCATCATACTCCTCAGAACAATTTGCAGTTTACAACTTACAAATTGCTTATTTCTGGAATTTTCCATTTAATATTTTCGGACCACTGTTGGCCACTGAAACCACAGAAAGTGAAACCATGGTCTAGTCCAATGGTAGTGGGTTATCAGAACTTATTAACATTAGTGTCACTAAAGTTGGTATTCAACCCCCCATTGCTAAATTTGACTGGCTTTTTAAAAAAAAAAAAGTGAAACCACGGATAAGGGAGATCACTGTACTACAAATCTCAAGGTCCTGATGAAGTTCGTCCTTTCAGAGAGCTGGAGCGCCTGCCTGCGTGCAGAGCCCTATCACAGCGGTTGGACACTGTGCTTCACTCCCTCCAGCTCTGCTGCTCCCCCCCACCACCCAGTGCCCCGGCCACTCGGCCACCACCCTAGGATGGTGCTAGTAGCCCTTCTCTGCTGCCTGCTGTGGGCCCCAGGTCCCCAAAACAAGTACTTGCATGGCAGCTAAGAGGAAATGCTATGTCACGAGTCGGTGGCGGCTCTGGGCAGTGTGCCCTTTCCATTCTGACACTTGTGTGGGGGCCTGTGTCTCTCCGCAGAGTCCTCCCCCAAAAGCCTTTTAGTCCCTGACATCCATCATCGTGGGGCCTCAGCTTTGCTGAGCTGAATATTTATGAGTTGTTATTTAATTAAGCCCAGATACAGCCTTTCATATCTTCATTGATAAATGCAGTCACCCCCCACCCCCGATTTGTCCTCACCACCTCCCAGCCACCGCTTCTGGCCTGGGCTCTGCTCCTCACTCTCTGTCCCTGGCATGCTGCTGACTGACCTCCGGTCCCCATACCCAACAGAGAGAAGCCAAGGCTGGGATTCCTCTCCCCCGAATTTTGGAGGCATTTGCACTCACCATTGGTAGGAGATGCTAGAGATTCTGTAGTTTAACCAAAGGGCACCCCCATCCCAAGCTGCTCCGCAACTTGTAGCCTGAGCGGAAGACACTGGAGAAAACAACCCAACAGGCATTTGCGGAAGCGCCCATTCTCTTGATGCCGCTTGTCTGTCTTCTAGTTCTAATTACAGCCTTCGCCGAAGGCTGCAGGGGACGGTGCAGCAGTGAACAACAATAAACATCTTCTCTGCCAGGAGAGGAGTTTCGAAAGGGGGTGTGCTGAGGGGGCACTGGAGCAGGGGCTGGTGTGGGAAGAGGAGAAATGAGGACAAATCTTTGGGAACTTTTGCTGGAAGGAGGCAGTGGGAGTGTGGACCCGAGCTGAGGCCCATAGATCTCATGACCCCTGCACCTTCAGGAGCACAGGAGGGAAGGGGTGTGCGCCGCCTTCCCCACCTCTAACCAGCCTTGCCTAGCAGCTTGGTTCCTGACTGAAGCCACTCAGCAGCAGTGCCTGGGGCCCCAGCCTGGCTCCGTGACTGGAATCTGGGAACCTGGGTACCTGGGCGTGCGAGCATGCTCTGGGTCAATCTCTGCTCCTGGCTTCTGCACTAGAGCCGGGGCATCTCTTCCCTGGAAGCCTGGAGCAGCAGGTAGGAAGGGAAGCTGTAAGCCAAATGTGAGGGAGCATAACCCAAGTGCCTGACCTGAGTTCCGGGTGTGTCAGATGAGTAGGCCAGAGCACGCTCCCTCTCCCACCGGCCACTGCAGGCTCTTCCGTGTGCTTGGAAGTGCTTGCCCCATCTCCTCACTAGCCATCCCTGCTGTGCTTGGCTGGATTGTACCTTAAATATTATCTTCTCTGCAAGGTCTTCTGATCCCTCAGGCTGGGGTAGGTCTTCACTCCCTCCCCTTGGACTGTTTAGCAGAAAACAAACAAAAAAAATCCCTTCCAATCCCAAAGCATTCTGTGGCTACATCTCTTTGCACTTGCCATATCGCTACCCCACCTGGAAACAGCTCGTGGAAGGCTGAGACCGTATCTCGATGCACGTCTGTAGCCACAGTGCACGAAATGTGGCAGATGCTTGTCAGTGTAGTTCAGTGAATGAAGGACTTGACCAAGTTCTGGCCTGAGCACTCCCAGTGTACTGGGGGAGTGTTAGCTAACGTTCGCTAGGACTTCGTGTAGCAGACATTGTGCTAAATGCCTTACACGGATGATCTCAGTCCTCCCAACAGTCCTTTGAAGCAGATATTAAAGGGCCCATTTTACAGATGATGAAACTGAGGCACGGAGAGGTTAAACACGTGTCCAAGGACCTACTCATACTTTCTGGATGATGGGGCCAGTTGCTACGGTGGGATTGTTGAAGACAACAGAGCAGAGAAGAGGGCCACCTGGCTCTGTGGTGGGCACTGCTTGGCACTTTCCACGTCTCTCACCCGGTTCTCAAAACAGCCTTGTGTTGGTAGCGTTGTTACCTGGAAACTGAGAATTCTGAGAGTCAGTGACTTGTCCAAGGGCACCAGCTGGGAAGCAGCGGAGCCAGGATTCCGACCCGGGACCTCTCCGAAGCAGGCAGACCCTGAGGAGAGGCCCCTTGGGTTTTGTGGCTTGAACGCCAAGCGGGCCCTCAAGGCAGGAGCTGTGTCTGCCTGTGGTCTCTCCCACCTTACTGGAAAGAGACTCTGACGTGACAATTCTTATTGTCATTTACTGAATAAACCATGACAGCAAGCCCAGCTAATGAGGGTGCGGTTGGTAGCTGAAAGACACTCACGGATCTCAGGGGTCGCTGTCACAGCCCTTTCCTTGGATTGGGACTGATTGCTGGTTACCCGGAGTCTTCCAGTCTGTCGCCTCCCCGGCAGTGGCAGGTTTGGTGGGACACCGTGACCGAGGCTAAACAGGTCTGTGAGCGTGGCCAAAGCAAATGCAGCACGGGCGGGCCCAGCGCTGGTAAAGGAAATCCGGCTGTAACTTACGGGATTTCAAGAAACCAATCTTGGCCTGTACTTCTTTTTTATAAAAAATGAATATGCTATCACTGTCCTAATTCTCATTTCTTTAAATGGATGCTAAGAACATTTAAGGGAGAGCAATGCCAAATTCATACGCAGCTTTAACAGTTTGTCCTTCCGAGGAGCACAGGCTGATTTTAGAGTAATTCCTGTGATCGTCACGAATGGAGTTGGCATTAAAAGGGTGAAGGAAAGACTCAAGAAGGAGGACAATCTATCTGCAAGCGAAAGCTTACTTGTCTGGAAGCCTGGCTGGCTGCTACTCTGTCCCTCTAGAACCCAGCCCTGAATCTCTGAACCGAGCGTTAAGCGGAAAAGGCTTCCAGGCTCTGGGAAGAAGTGCCACACGGCCCCCCCGCCCCCCGCCAGGGCTGTGCCGTCCGCTTTAGGTGCCCAGCAAGGAGCCTCGTGGCTGTCTCATATATCATTCGTGCTTAACACCTGAGCTTATGCACCGGCCTTCCGGCTCTCTGCAGATTATCCTAGATGCCTTTGACTTCAGCTCCGCATACCAGATACGACAACAAATGTCATCCCACACCCGATCCCCTGTACTCCTCGTTAACTGGCCTTGTTAACTGTATTTTACAAATCAGGAAACGAGCTCAGATAGGAGGTGTCTAGCTTTGCAGGTGGCATGTGTCCAGGGTAGATGGCTGCTTTGCTGATCCATTTGCTAATTGAGCGTGGCCGGGCGAGGGGCGGGGTGGGGTACAAGAGAGCTGCTTTTTGGCCTCAGTTGACTTTTTACAAGATGCGCTCTTTGAACCACTGGAGCTGTGTCCAGACAGAGAAAGAGAAACCGTATTCATCTACGTAGACTGGTGAGGTTTTTGTGTAACGTTTCTCCTGGAAAATCCTAAGGAAAGGACTTGGGGAGAGGAGCCCGAGACTGGGGCTCGGTGACGGCGAAAGGAAGGAGCGCTCTGGAGCGTAGCTTGCGGTGGGGATTGTTCCTCCACCGACCCGCTACTTCCGAAGACCTGCAGATGGTCCCCGCCCGATTCCCGGCCCACACCTGCCACGTGTCCGTGCTCATTCCCATTCCCTGAACACACAGCGTGAACAATCCTTCAGATTCGTACTGCATGTTGCTTTGTGACGTTTGGTAAGTGTTTTGAACAGGAGCTGGGCTTTTTACCCCCAAATAGTATGTGTGCCTCTCGAAGGCGAGCCCGCGCCTTGGACTTTTTATTTTTCTCCACACAGCGCTTACACAGCCTTGATGGGACAGAGGGTCTAAGGGGCTCCTGGATCTTCCTTTACCTATATGAACAAAAATGAAAATTAAACACAACTGCATTTGCATATGAACAAAAAAATTACAACTGGGTGTGTGTCTCTCAGCAAATTAGTTGTCCTCTCTGGGCCTCAATGTTTCCGTCAATACGATGAGGCCATTAGACTGGTGGTCTTGGAGGAACTTCTGGCTCCAAGCCCCTTTGGGTCCTAAGGATCCTCTTTGAGAATATTTTTCCCCCGAAGACTGGGCTTTGACAACGCCTTGGTCTCTCCTCGGGTTCTGATGGCTTCTCCCCACCCAGCCTTGCCTGCCAGCCGTGCCCCGCGAGCCCCTCACGCCCCACTCGCCTTTCTTTGTTTGCTGCTCTGGAAGAGAAGGATCGGGCTTCTCCTGGCTTCTCGGAGAAAGTCCCGATGAATACAGATAGTGCCTCGTTTGCATGTTAGCACTGGTGCCAGTCTGAACCCAGCTGTGTGCAACGTAAGGTGAAATATAGATTCCCCCAACCTGGCCACGGCTGCTCCACGCACTAATCGAAAAGCCTTCCGAGTGGGCCCACGCTGCATATGCATGAGCTCTCCTTTGGCTGTGGGTGGGCGGAGGGCGATCTCACTCTCTCTTCCACTATGTCTCTTTGTGCTTCTTTGGGTTTCCTTCAAGGTTAACAGGCCATCTGGGCTAAACAGCGATGTGAAGTGACTTGGCCAGGCCCTAGACAGGCCTCTTGGGACCTGTGGGGCTTGAGTCTTGAACCCAATCCCACCCTCCTGCCCACCACTTGGCGTGGCAGCAGGAGCCTAGAAACAGGCCGAAGGAACCCTTTCCCTCCTGCAGGACGAAGGTGCAGCTGGTGACTTGGTGTCAGAGGTCCTGCTCGCTCTGTGCCTGGGCCCTCCCTCCCTAACGCCCACCCTCCACCGCCCACACTTACCATCCTGCTCCCAAACAGGCCTTCGCACCTGCCCTGTCTTCAGCCCTTTCTCTGCACTCCCGGGGGTGGAGGGAGTGGTGCAGAGAGGACGATCCACAGTCCCTCTCTGTGTTCCAGCGTGTCTGCCTCCGGCACACACCTGCACCGTCCCCACTGGACCCTGGAGCCCCCGCCCAGCCCCCAGTGGATGCCGAGCGAAGAAGGCCCGGGGCCAGTGCTCTTCTCACTCCCTCTATCGAGAACTTCAGTTTTTAAAAACTCGCCAAATCTTGCCACAGATGCAGCACCTTTAATAGAAGCAACCAAACACAAAGAGGTTTTGCTAGTGCAGGTTTTGTTGCTATTGCTGCCGCTGCCGCTGAAGGCTCTCTCAGGAAGAAGCCCCACTTATCCGCCCCCTCCCCAGGAAATGGAGAGGAAGTTGGGCTGCCTGTCTGCCAGGCGGCTTGGTCACCGGAGGCAGGGAGCGCGGAGGCTGGCAGCCCCTGCAGCCTCCCCCGCCGCCCCCCTGCCCTCCATCTGCCAGGTCTCCTCGGCGCCCACTCTCCCCTTCCACTCCTCGATCCGGATAGCTGGAAGAGCAGAGGGGCTAAATTGAGTTTATATAGCTTTCCCTGTATATATTTAGAGATAAGCAGTTCATTTAGGGATCAGGGCCTGCTTCTCGTCTATGCATCATTAAGCATACCACATCTGCTACTGAGCCAGCAATCAGCAGAATATTGAGAAAAGTTATAAAGGAATCTTTGCGTCGGTTCATTTTCATTCCCTACTCCCGTGTCCTGGCTTCCAGACTTCTGTGAGCGAGTGCAGGGCAGGAAATGGAGCCACGGCTGTTGGAGCCAAGCCTTGGGAGCTGGGGCTGGACTCGGAGAATTCAACCTTGACCCGCCGCCTCCCCTCGGCGTGCGTGTGTGCATTTACATGTGCACGCGTGTGCATGGCGGGTGGGCGGTGCCGAGGAGATGATCTATGGAAAAGCTGTGCGCACGTTCTCCCACGGTGGCCACACCAGGAAGGGCGTGTCGCCTGGTCAAGGGCTGAGCCACCCCTCAGCACTGTTCCGTGGTCAGAGGCCAGGGCTGGAGACCAGACTTAGGTGCCACCTCCCTGGGTGACCCTGACCAAGCCACTTCCCCTCTGTGTTTCTGAGTGTCCCGGTCTGTAAAATGAGTGTGTTGAACCAGGTGGTCTTGCCTCGCCGAGTGGTCGAGCACGGAAAGGAGCGGGTCAGAACGTGCTGTGCTAAAGAGGTTCTCAGTAAACCGTGGTTTGGATGCTGCCGCTGTGGCAACTGGAGCTTGCTGGTCCCTGCTGCTTCCCTGCCCAGCATGTTCCCCTGGCCTTGGCTTTCCCAGGGGGCTGGTGGAGTGGGGTTCTTGGTTCTGGAGGCTCAGGGCTGGGAGCCAGGTCCTGTGGGCTCCTCCCAGGGCAGCAGGTGGGTCCGCCTCCTCTCTGGCTCCTACACGAGCCCAGAGAACTGAGTCTCCTTGGCCCTCTCCCCAGAGATCCCTAGCGAGCCCGGCCCATTTGGCCCCAACACGGCGATGGCTGAGTGGCCCAAGGCCCCTCAGCTCCCTCCCGGGGCGGCCATCCTGCAGTGTGACATGTGGCGGGTTAAACTGCAGGTGTCACTGTTAGCCCTGAAATGGGGGCTCCGCAGGCCGGCCTTTGGGCAGTCTGCAAAGGACTCTTCCCCAGAACTCCCTCAGCACCCCTCCTCTCCCAGGGCCACCTCCTTGCATGGGCGTCACCCACCTCTAGACAAAGTAAATACACCAATCCACCACAGCCTGGCCCCAAAGAAAGCACCTTTTTTCACAAGGCAAGCAAGTGGCTCTCTGAACACCTGCAATCAGGAGGAACGCTCAAAGCTCCAGCGTTGGTGGGACCGGCATTTACCCTCAGCTGGCCTCCAAGGCAGGAAGGGTGCTTGGCCAGGGCTCTACAGGGAGGCTGAGTGCAGCAGCGTCCAGGCTGCCTGGAGGGACCGCCCCCTGTCCCCAGGTGGAAGAGGCCAAGCACGTTTTGCTTTATGGAGGAAGCTGCAAGGGAGGAGAGACCCAAATCAACACAGGTGTTCACACTCGGTTCCTCCTACCTCAAATGGTGGCGCCCAGCACCCCCTAGACACTGCCCACAATTTCAGGCTCAGGAGTTGCAGATGAACAAAGCCTCCTTCTAAAAGCCTGTTTTTAAAAATGACCAGCTGGGTGGTGTTTTTCCAGGGAATTTAACCCCAGAAACCACAGCTCCTGGTCATCCTGCCCTGCCACTGGCTGGGAAATGCCCGCCGCCACCAAACAACCCCCAGGAACCCGGGGCGCAGCGCCCCAGCCCTGGGCCAAGTGGATCCCACCCTGACTTCACTTTTTAATTCTGTGTTTTATTCTGGACCGAGAAAGCTGGACATGAAAAAAACATTATCTGCTGGAAGCAGGTTTGGAGGAGTCTCTGCCTCTCTGGGAGCCTCCGGGGAAGGGGCTGCCGGGTCTCTGGACTCCCTTTTCTTCATTTCTGTTTAAAGAGAACATGGAAAGAGGGGTGTATGTGTGTACGTGCGCGTGCACACACACGCACGCATTGGTGGGGAGCAAAAGGCAGGCACGGAATATTTCCAGGCCTTAAAGAAAAGAAGACGAAAAATAAATTTTGAATAAGAATGGTCCATGTACTATGACCGCAGGGCAAATGCAAATGTCTGTTTTCAAACACAGACTCGTGAATTCTTATTAGGAGATCGTGACTGCGCCTCCAAGCAGGACGATACATATTCATAAACGTGAGGACGCGGCTGCCCACTTAAGGTGTGCCCCCCGCAGCACCCATGTCCCTTTAATGCTGGGGGAAGGAGACGAAGGAGAAAAGCCATGACCAGCCACATTCGATCTGTTTTCTTCAGCTGCTAAAGTGTTAAGGGAACGGGGGATGGAAAGACGCGCGCAGCAGAAGCAGCAGCCGCAGCGACACTCCACAAAGATCTTTTTAGTGTCAACTTAAATGTACACAAATAGCGGATGATGATCTCTTTTATTGGACTAACATTTATCCAGTAATATCCACACACTTTTAAAACCATCGAGGCCTCCTCTTCAGGTGTTCATTTGAATAGAAATAGCTGAATGAGTGTTTTTATAATTGATCCCCTGAGAACTGAATGTCTAGTGCTGCATAACCAACATTTTCCCATCGCTGGGGTTTTTTTTTTCCCCCAAATTGCCACTCTGCAAAATTAGGATTTTGTACAGTTTTGATAAGAGAATTAACCTCCCACGTGCCAAACTCCATGAGTACGAGGGGCGCCCGAGGAGTCGGTCTGTGCGCGCTCCGCTTGGACACCAGGTCCGTTCTGGGGGCTTTGCTGCTGCTCGATTTGAGCGAGGAAAGCCCGGAGGCCGGGCGGGAGGTGGGCTCGCGGGAGCAGAGGGAGGGGAGGGGGCTTCCGCACACACCGGAAGGTTCCTGGGCCCCGGAGTCCTGTGCTTCCGACTTTTCCTTCCGCGCTTTCCGGAAACACTCGATGGTCCACTGTGTACCGTGCGCCGACTGTGGGTCCTGGGAGCCCCGGACCTTGAGGGAAACAGCAAAGACTTTCCTTTCTTGCCCTTCAAGTGCTTCCTTTTAGTCTTCCCTCCAGTTCTCTGTGATGACAATATATGCTCACTGTAGGAAATTTGAAAAATATATAGAAGTATAAAGTTGAAAATAAATATTCCTCCAAATTCCGTCACCCAAGGCTAAACACTGTTGTGTTTCCTTGCAGTCTTTTCAATGTGTGTACATACTTGAAAATGTATATGTGCGTGCAAAATTGGGATCATACTGTATACGTATAGATTTGTAAGCCATGGTTTTTTCTTTCATTTAAGGCGTATAAAAAGCACCCCCATGTCTTTAAGCGCCATTCGTCAGCATCCATTTAGCGGCTGCGCACACAGCGCTCGGATGGCTGTAGCCGAATGAATTTAATTACCCCTCTATTGGCGGACAGTCAGGTGGGGAGCTTTCTTTTTTGACTGTGTAAAAAGGAAATGTCAGCCTCTGGCTGTTTTGTGGGAGGCTTATTTAAACCAGGGTAAGAAAGTTATTTAGGAAAAACAAAAATTCCTTCACGACCTGGGAGTGACACAGAAAGCAGTTTCCTGCAGCAGAAACTGACCAGACAAGCTGCAGGGCTCAGCGCGGGTGGGTGAGAAGCTGGAGGCAGCTGGTGGGTCCACACTGCCCCTGCCCCACGTGTGCTGGTGTCGGAGGGGCTGCTTTCAGTGGCAGCGAACAGCCAGGCCACTCACCTCGCCTCAAAAGCCAGTGTGCGGGCCTGTGCTACCCGCCCGGATGTCCTGCAGCAGAGCCCAGCTTGGCCGGTTCAGCGGCTCGGCACCACCACCCCTGAGGACCTGGCTCCTTGGCTGCCCGGCCACCCTCAGCTGTCCTCGGGCCGACTCCTCTCACGGTGGAAACTGGCTGCGCCAGTCCCAGCATCCAGACACCATGAAGTCCAAAGGTGGCAAAGGGGCTGTTTCTTCGAATGCTTTTTGTTTTCTTTTTAATCAGCAAGGACAACCTTGTCCAGAAGTCCAGGCCTCTTCCCGCATCCAACTCCCCTTCCCTCCTGTGGGCTGGAACCGGGCCACACGCTCACCTAAGCTACTTCCCGGCAAGGAGAACAAGATCATTCCCTCCCACGAAAGAGGCTGAGAGCGACACTTGGAGTGCCTGGGATGTGCCCTCTTGCCCTTCTGGGCATAGAAGCCTGGAGCCCCAGCACCTGCCTTCCCCTGGCCCTTTGGGCTGTGGGCATTGACCTCTCTAAGCCACAGGCTCACCCACACCCGGGAGCAGCGCACATTGAGTGACCACAATGGCAACTGTCCCTGCCCCATCAGTTGGTGGGGCACCTGTGCCGTGGGGTCCGGTGTGAGACCTGGGCCAGCCTCACTGGAGGTCTTCCTCGGTCCCACTGAGCGCCCCAGGAGCTTCCGCCTCCTTGTTGCCAACCCTCTTCTCATTCCCCCCACCGCTCTGCGGTGAGGTCCTGCCCCCCAGCCCCACCCTCCTATTTCTGGAAACTGTGCTAATTTTCCCCTGGAGAATCCCTCATCCATAGGCAGCTCCCTTGGATGGAGAGGGGCTGATGCTACCTGATACCGCAGGTGGACCCAGGGTGCTGGTGGCCAATCATGGCATCACAATCCCATATCAATCTGATTGGTTACCATGGGGATGGGCATGTGATCCCAAATTAGTCCAACAGGTGTTGATCTTTCCCCTGGGAGCTCCAGGATGTGAGCCTGCAGCTGGGGGTGCCATCTTACCACAAAGGAGAGTCTGCCTGAGAATGGAGCCAAGGCAGAGGAAAGCAGAGTTAGAAGATGGAGAGAGAACAGGTCCTGATGACATCAGTTGACCCCCTGGATCCAGCCAGGCCTGAAGCAGTACTACTCTGTAATGATCATTTATGGAAGACAATTTTCCTTTTCCCATAAACCAGTTTAGGTTGGGTTTTTGTTGCAACCGAAGAGTCCTGACTAAAACACCTCCATAATAGGCTTCTCTTCCAAAACCGGGATCCCATGGTCATGCTTTGATGACCACCAACACTGCCCGCCCGCTCCAGCCATTGTGCCCCTTCGGGCAGATTGGGTTCTCCCCCAACGCTGTCCTTCCACCTCTTGTGCTGAGACTGGCCAGGCTGAAATAGGCCTGACTTTGCCACTTTCTTCAGGCTCTGACGACTGGACAGCTGGCCACCCCTCTTGGGGTCGCCTCCTCCGCCCCTCAGAGCTTCTGGGCACGGGGGCTGCTTCCCGGGTGGCCGTGAATGAGCCTGGTATCCTCTTTCGAGAAGTCAGGCAGAAACATGAAAGGCATTTCTTCCCTCTCTTTGCATTGCGCCCTCCCCTCTGCCCAGGGTTTCGCAGCTCTAGGGGTAGTTTCCTCCTAACTCGGCTGAAAATTGCCGGGGCTCGGTCTCTGCTGCCCTGAGTTTCCCCTTTGGGCTCCTCTAATGACTCGGTTCCTTCCCAAGGCCTGTGGACGGAGCCCGTCTCTGCCCACATCACTGTCCCGCCAAGGTGGCACATTCCCTGTGTTCATCCTTCTGCGTAGATCACCTCTGCAGCCTGCTAACCACCGTGGGCGTGTTTTGAGGGTTGCTCTGCAATTGTCTTCGGCTCTGGGGCTGAGAACTCCCTGGCTTCTTCTAGGAGGCAAGGGGACTCCCTCCAAAGGCTGCCTGTCCCCTGCCAAGATGCTCCTGGGCCAGAGGGGAAGAGGGGAAGGAGGTGGATGGAGCAGGCCTGGGGGAAGGTGGGGTGGGGCAGACTGAGGGCCCATCACATGCCCAGAGGGGGCAGCGACTTCCAGTCCAGCCAGGCGTCTCTGTGTGGGCATCAGCCCAGCATTTGCAGAGGTTGTAATTTCTCAGGAGAAGCTGGAAATCCATGATTTTATATAGAATTTCTCCCTTTTTTAAAAAATGGCAGCAACAAAATAAAACAATTTAAACTCCGTGAAGACCAAAACTCTCTCAGACCACCTGGTGGATTAATAAAGTGACACGATGTCAGGACACAAGGAGCACGGTGGCCTAGTTGACAGACACCCGGCTGGGAACCCGGAACCTGGAGGCCTGGCGTCTGGTTCTAGCCCGGACACTGTGTGACCGTGGGCAGATTATTGAGTCTCTCAGAGCTCCTGGTTGTGTCTATACATTTCCTTAACCCTTGCAGCCGTCTCCTAAGATGGGCCTCATCACTCCCATTCTGCGGAGGAGAAAACCCGCCTAGGAGGCAGCTGGAAGGGTTCGGCGCCTCTGCTCCCAGCACTGGGATTTTGGGGCCCCGCAGTCCTCACCGCTTTCTAATCTTCAGTATTGTTCCCTTCACCTGAGACACCAGGTTCTGAAAACAGGGAGATTCAAAAGCTCAGGCACTCGGACCGATTCGCTCTCGGCACTGGCTTTGTCTTCCATTTCCGTTTCATTAATAGTGCTTAGTAGTAACAACAGTGACACACCAAAGTGCCTGCTTGCTTGTTGAAGGCCACGTGCTCTGAGAAAGTCACCACAATTTGCAAGAAGCTTTGGGCTTTTATAATGTCCTTATAAAACAGAAAAGGGCAAGCTATTTGTATGATCCCATTTTACAGGTGGGAAAACAGAGTTCAAGCCTGCTCAAATAACTTGCTCAGTAAACCTACATAGCAAAGAAATAGGCAAAACTCATCCGGCCCAAATTTATTTTATTTTATTTTTTTGAGACAGAGTCTCACTATGTTGCCTGGGCTAGAGTGCTGTGGCATCATCCTAGCTCACAGCAATGTCAAACTCCTGGGCTCAAACGATCCTCCTGCCTCAGCCTCCTGAGTAGCTGGGATTACAGGCATGTGCCACCATGCCCGGCTAATTTTTTCTATATATTTTTAGTTGTCCAATTAATTTCTTCCTATTTTTAGTACAGATGGAATCCCCCTCTTGCTCAGGCTGGTCTCAAACTCCTGACCTCAAGCAGTCCTCCCACCTCACCCTCCCAGAGTGCTAGGATTACAGGCGTGAACCACTGCGCCTGGCCAACTTTTCTTAAAGAATAATAGTACGTGGCCCCTTCCCACCACGTGGCTGGCTGAGCATCTCCACTGCCACCACCCCTGCCTGCCACTCCCCTCAGTGACACTGCCTGCCTGGCTCTGTAGGCCCTGGATTTGGGACCCCTGGTTCAGTGTCCCCCAGGGGGTGGCAGCCAGCCCACAGGGTCTCCCTCCCTACATTCACCAGAAAGCAGCTCTTCTGTGAGGTTTTTCCAGCAACACAGGTGTGCCTGGGTTCGAGACAGTCTGATGTATTTTTATGACTCTCACAGAAACTCTAACATGAAACCTAAAATGAGACAGAATCACATAATGAACATATGTGCCCCTTACCCGTTTCCAACAATCAGTAACTCGTGGCCAGTCTCGTTTCGTCTGTGCACCGCGAACCCCGTTACTAATAGTTTAAAACAAATGGGCACCAGGCACCGTATCATTTCGTTTGGAAATGTTGTTGCGTGTCTCTGCACAGGGCCACTTCGGCGTGAACGCACACACGGATGTGTCCCGCGAGGACACCGCCTTGCCTGTTTTCAGGAGGGCCCAGCGGCCCCCAAGCTTTGGAGTCTGGTCTTGGCCCCCTTACTTTCTAGCTGCGTAACCTCGGGCTGGTTCCTAAATCTCTGAGCCTGCTTCCTCGTTTGGTAAACGGGCATAATCCTAAAATCAGTCTGCCTCACAAGGCTCATGGTCGAGTGAGAGGCGCATATGTAAAGCAGAGTGTCAGATTACACAAATACCACTGCTTACTTGAGTCCTGTTTAGCTTGAGCCAGATGAGATACAAGTATTTCTTTACCACTCAGCGCCCATCCTGCTTCTCCTCAACGTCTGCCACTTTTGCGAGAGCAGCAAAGGTGGCCACGAGGTGACCCTTGGACCGAGCCATTCGGTGAACTGGGAGGGGCAGACAGAGAAGGGACTCACCTTCTGCGGCGCCGGTGGGCTGGCTGACTTCTGGTCACCGTGGCGCCAGCTTCCTGGCTGTCCAAGGTCGAATCCTCTGTCTTAATCCTCCCTGCCACCTCTCGTCTATGGCCGGGGCCATCCCAGTTGACACAGCGCCCAGGGACTCTTTGGGGTGGGAGGGCCCGTCTCCTTCACCGCGGAGGGCATTTGAGTCTCATTAATGCCCCCAAACAAGCACTGATTTTGGTAGCCGGAGGGCTGTCCTTCCCTTGCGTCTCTGCTTGTCGAGGGCTGACAAACACGTGCCAGGAAAGCCGCCTCTCTTCCCTCCCGTGGCCTGGGAGGCTTTGCCGCCGGATCATAGCTGCTGAGTGCTGTGATCCCTTCTCACTCGGGACTTCAGGAGGTTGATGCTGACCTACAGGAGTTGGTGCAAAAGGATGAAATCTGTCACCCTCGCTCTGTCGACTCTCTCCTCTCCTTGGCGGCGGAGGTTTTGTTCTTGAAAGCCTCCCGCAGAAGAATTTCTGGTTGAAGAACCTGCAAGATTAAGGCCCGCAAGATCACAAGTGAAACTGAATTTATGGATATAAATACATTTATATATGCCCCCAAAAAAGCTAAAACAAAAACAGCAGTCTAATTAGACTACCAAGGACATTTCATACCTTGCAAATCAGAAATGAAGGGTGTCGTACAGTTGATTTCCACATGCTAGTCACATGAGAAATGTTTCAGGGTCACAGAGGCCAGCACAGTCGTCCCCTGGGGACTTGGCTCCAGGACTCCCAAAGACACCAAACTCCAAGGATGCTCAAGACCCTGAAGTAAAATAGCCCAGCGTTTGCATGGAACCTGTGTGCAGTCTCCCATTTATTTTATTTTTATTTTGGAAATCTTTATTTTTTAGAGTCTCATTGCATTGCCCAGGCCGGAGTGCAGTGGTGATTCACAGGTGCATTTGTAGCACACCACGGCCTAGAACTCCTGGGCTCAGGCGATCCTCCCATCTCAGCCTCCCAAGTAGCTGGGACCACAGGCTCCAGCATGACAGGCTTGTGCCACCAGGCCCAGCAACTTTAAATCATCGCTAAGTGGCTGATAATACTTAATACAATGGAAATGCTATGTAAATAGTTGTTGTACTGTTTTAAATATTTGGTTTTTTATTGTTGTAGTGTTATTTTTAATTTTTTTTTTTAGTATTATTATTATTTTTAAAATATTTTCAACCCGAGGTTGGTTGGTGTGGACGCCGCGGGTGCAGGACCTGCGATGTGGAGGCTGGCTGTAGTTGCAGCATGTTTATCCCGCCACTCTGCAATGGCCCCGCTCCTGCGCATTCACACCCACAACGCACGGCAGGAAAAGCGTGGCCCCGGAAGCCCACAGACCTGAGTTTGAATTCCAGCTCCGCTCCTGGGACCAGCTACTTCTTTGAGATTCAGTCTTCTCATCTGCAAAATGGGAGAACAACTTTTCTCAGGTTGCTGGGAAGATTAAACAAGACCGTGACTTAGAGAGCTCTGCACACATTAGGTGATTAACGAATGCAGGCCCTTCCTTCCTGTGCCCCTCCCCACCCTCCCTCCCTGGCTGCCTTCCCTGGGTCCTCCTTCCAAAAGTCAGTGCCTTTCTGACTTAAGACTTGGCCTGTCGGAGTCTCACCATAGAGTTACTCTTGGTTTGGACGTACATGTCCCAAACCTCAGTGTCGACGAAAGGGTGAGGCTGAAAATTTACACCAGGGGCAGGTCCCGGTTTTGGGGGACCCAGGACTTATATAATTTGGGTACCTTCTTACTAAACTATGAATTTCAAGTTCAGCTCAGGCTTTGGAAGGCGCCTGGACACTTGAGGGGGCCTAAGCTTCATTGATTTCTTGGCAAATTTCCTTTGATCCACTCGTGTTAGAATTTCACATGCAGCGTGCTGGGGCTTGGGGACTTGGGGGCCTCAGGGCCTAGACCCAACCCCCTCCTCCTTGGGGACGGGAACAGAGGGTGGTGGCCTGGCTCCCCTCACTGCACCTGGGTTTGTCAGTCTGGGGTAGAGGAGGAGAAAGCTCCGCGCTGTGCCAAGGCTGCTCTTAAAGCCAAGGCTGCAGTCCAGTCAGAAGCCTCCCCTGCACGTCCTCTGCCGTGGGACGGAGAGGCCGCCCTGGCCCACTGGCTGGAGCCCGGCGGCGTGGAGCAGGGATCCAGGCTGTGCCCTGCCAGGCCCACCTGCCCAAGCCCAGCACAGAGACCAGGCTGCCGGCTCCAGGGCCTGGGCCCCGCCCACCTCTGCCCCCCCCTTTCTGGTCCTCCTCCCCTTCTCCCCCCTCCTCCTTTATGCTGACCCCTCCTCCCTCCCTTCCTGCTCCATCCTCCCCAGGGTCACTGGGCTCTGGAACCCTCTTCTCCCTCTGGAGGTGGCTGCTACAGTCTGCAGGGCCCCCACCCCCACCCGGGCTAACGCAGACCCAGCTGGGACATTCTGGTGCTGACGGAGCTGTCCGGTTGCCTGGAAAGGGCTGACAGCAGACACAGCCCTGGTCGGGCAGAGCAAGTCCCCGGCCAGCTGGTGAGGGGATGGGCCTGAGCCAGGTAATTATTGCCTGGTGCAGAGGTCGAAAGCCGCAGAGCGGCTGATGTACTAATGAAACACAAATGGGACATCTGTGTTCCGGAGTTCAGCAAACCATGGAAAACCCAACTTTGCCAAGAGTTTATGTACTACTGAACGCAGGATCGCTCCTTCCAGCTAAGGGAGCCGCACGCACACCAGCAGCCACTTTCCCTGCCTCTTCGCACATTCTATATCCGGGGGTTGTGGCAACTCTTCTTTCCCCAGGAAATTGTCAGAGCTGGAGGTGTGCTGGCACGTGGCAAGCCTTTTCCCCGGTAGTTCGGAAAGGCCTGACGCCAGGGCCCTTGGACGCGCTCCCGGGAGGAAGGGTGGCAAGGGTGGGTTTGCCTCCCACGGTCTCCCTCCCAGCTCCCGCGCGGTCTGGGCAGATCAGGACCTCGTCATTCCCAGAAGCATCAGCGTGCTGGGTCTGGGGACCCATCAGCAGCCAGAGTCCGGGGTGCCACAGATGTAAGAAACATTAGGGGGATTGTCAGAAAGAGGGTGGGGGTGGTGCCAAGAAGCCGGGGTCCTTTTAGGTCTGCATCCACCCCCCTCCCCCCCGTGCAACCTTGGCACATCACACACCTCCAGCCCCAGGGTTCACACCTGGCCGAGGCCCCTGTATTCATTCTGACTCTTCCAGTGGTAAGTAACGGAAACTGACTGACTGTCTTATCCAACAGAAAAGAATGTACTGGCAGGAAGTGAGAGTGTTTTGTGGAATTAAAGGAGAACAGGAACCAGGCAGGCAGGGGACCCGGGCAGTAGGGGGTGGTGGCCGTCTCCCGGGGGCCCTGCCCTTACTGGACTCAACCCCAGTGTCGCCTGCCCCAGGTGTGCGCCATGTATTGAGTTCCAAACGCTGGTGGACGGGCTCTTTGGCCCGGGCTCACTTGGGTGTCTTTCCTGGGGTGTGGTACTCAGGGTCTGCCCCTGCACTGGGTCACAGAGAGCCAGCCGGCCACTATGCGACTGCGGCAGCATCGTAATGTGTGGTTATGAATGGGGTGCACCTGTCCCCTTAGCATCTGAAGCCAGGACACCCCGGGGCCTGACCTGATGCCTTGATTCCTGCTCTGTGCCTCAATTGCAGCCCCCAACTCACCTCGGGGACCAATGCTTGAGCAGGGGACCCGTGATTTGGGAAGCACACCTCAACTGGGGTCCACATTTGCCCTCGGGGTGCCGCTGCTTCCGCATGATGGCTAACATGCTGGGCGCTTGCTGGGGCATCCCTAGAGCCTCCCACGTTGTCTGCCGGATGCTGACTGCGGAACTGGGGCCTCCGCTGGCAATCGCTGGGACGGTGGCAGTGGCATCAGGACTGCCCTGGCGAATGGGGGGGGATTTCCTGAGGCTAAGACTGGGCTGTGCAGCCCCACTGAGGCAGTGGGGGCCTGAGGGCCAAGGCACGTGGAAACCCACCCCACGAGCTGAGGACTGTGCCAGTGCCAGTCTTGGAGGGGTCAGAGTGGACCATGGTTGGGGGCGTGTTGCTGGGGATGGATCAGAGCAGAAGCAGGTCAGGAGGCAGGGCTGGGAGTGTCCTGGGCGCCCTCCCAGGTGCAGTGACCTCTTCCTCTCCCCACTTCCCCCTCTCCTTTCCTGTCAGTTGGATCTACGCCAGTCGGAAATGCTAAGAATGCTTTGCAAGTGGATGAGAGCTCACTCTCGAAGCTCTTTCGTAAGCAGGTGTGGCACACGTTCTTTTGCTTGCTCCAAACCCGTCCCCCTCCTCCCCTGCAGGCAGAGTCTGGTTTGTTCAGGCTCCACACTCACCCACCTGGCTGAGGCTTTGGTGAATTGTGACTGGTCTAAGGTTCCCGTTCCCCGAGTCGTGGAAGCTGGTCAGCAACCTCCTGGTCTGAAGTTGCCCCCTCCAGGGTCCTTCGTGTGCGAGGTGATGAAAACCCTCTCATGTGAACCTCTGTGAGTTGGTGTTTCTGTTACTTGCAGCCCAAAGCACCCCAGCTGATCTGCACAGGAAGATCAACTCTGCTTCTGTGGATTCACTCTGTCTGCGGGAAACACGGCACGGGTTGCAGACGGGTTCCGTGGATGCCATCGCCTTCTGTCCCCACAGCAGCTCTGCCACGGGGCAGGGGGCACATTGGCTCCCTGTCTCAATGAGAGCAACTAAGGCCAAGGACAGCGAGCAGCATGGTGACGGCCAGGACTCCAGCCCAGGAGGGAGAGTGCAGGGCAGCAGAGGGCAGCTCCAGGTCGTCCTGCGACCTGAGTGCTGAGGGTGGAAGTGAAGCCACAAGGAGCTGGAGCAAACCGCACCCGTCTCTGTGCAGCACCAGCGTGTGCAGCGCGGCCCAGCACTGGGGGTGGGGTAGGAACAGCCCTTTTAATAATAATGCGCACGACACTTACTAAGTGCTTACTCGGGCCTAACTCTGTGTGGGAGCCCGTTTAGTCCCCGAAATATCTCTAGAAAGTTGTCCTTTATGATTCACATTCTCAGATAAGGAAACTGAGGTACAGAAAAGTAAGTGGGCATCTGGGTTGGCACTCAGTTCTGCCGGAGATTTTAATCGTTGCGCTGAACTAAAATGACAACCTCTCCGTCCAGTAGGCAAGCGAAGGAACGGAGCTCTGGCCCGGGCGGGGACAGCGCGGCGTGTTGCTTCCCGGCTGAGCGAGTGCCCTCTCCGGGCCCTGTGCTGTGTGCAGCTCGTGGGTGGGCCCTTGTCGCAGTTGCTCCAGCACCCAAAGCCTGGCGCAGCGCCCGGGGGGCTCCGCCGGTGTTCGTGGCTGGACCATCCTGAGCAGTTGTTCAGAATGAGAAAATCATCGAGGACCAACAGGGGCCTTGGAGCAGAGGCCTCTCGTGTGACAGATGTGGAAACAGGCCCAGAGAGGGTCTAAGACCAAGCCGCGAGCTGGAGAGGAGTTGGGACTAGAATTTGGGTTTCATGACACGCAGTCCAGGCCAGGCCAGGGCCCTTCACGTTTTACGTGCAGGAAGCACCAGGCGGTCCGGAGCTATGGCGTGGAGGGTGTGCGTGCCTGGGGAGGAGCAAGAGAGGGAAGGGATGAGGAGCAGTGAGCGAGGACCCCATCTGAGAGGGGGCTCTGCCAGGGGCTGTTGTCCCTCTCCAGGGAAAGGTCCCTCAGCTACTGAGCTCTGGGCCAGCTCGAGAGAGTGGCCGTCCCGGATGGGGAGTGGCTGTCGGTGGCTGGCCTCTCGGGCCAGTGTACTAGGGGTGCCAGGGAAGAGGGTCATTTACTGGACTTCTTGTCCCAGGCTGCCGAACTGTAAGGGTCCAGGGGTTGCTTCGGGAGCAAAGAGGTGTCCCAGCAGTCTTGCCCTGGGGACAAGAGAGGGTGGGCTGGGACAGGGGTCCGGGCGGTTTCCCTGCCCTGGGAACCTCTTGTCCCCCATCTGAGCCGGCAGGACGGATGCGAAGGGCTCCGTGGGGCTTGACTTCGTGTTGCCAGCAGTGAACTTTGCTCAAAAGTGCTCTGTAGGCAGAACGAGGAGTAGCGAAAAGGCTTTCATGCGCTATTTCAGGATTGCTGGCCCTGAACATTTATCACTTACTGATGCATATAATTTGCCTGATGACTCATATATTTTAGTTTCCAAAGATAAACAGTTTTTGCATATTTCCTGCAAATGGGGGTTATATTTAATAATCTCTGGGCGGGAGGGGTGGGTGCTGGGGACGGCGTTAGAGGAAGGCAGAGGACTAGGGTGGCGCAGGCACCGCGGACTGGGGGCTCGGCACATGCTCGGAGTCGGGGCAGGACCTAGGGGAGAGGCACCGAAGGCTGGCACAAGGACGGGTTGGTTTTAGAGGTGGTTGAGTTGAAGGAATACGGGCTTCGGTGCCTGTTTTCAAGGTCCAAGTGGGCTGGGCAGGAGGGTGGAGCAGTGGGGTTTTCAGCCGCGGCAAAGAGGGCTCGCCCCTGGCCCGCACATTCCAGACTGGCCCTGGTCGGACAGCAGTGACCTGTTCCCACTTTCCGTTTCCCTGTGACCCTCAGGACTTTGCGTGGGCACCAGGAGAGGGTGTGGAAGCTCTGGGAGAGATACTGTTGACAACACGGTCAAAGGTGGGCGCTAGTTCCAGCTGCGTTAGTGACGCGGATGTGACTTTGGACAGAGAGTTTAGTCTTTTTGAATCTTGACGGTGACTTTACCTTACGGGGCTTCTCAAAGGCTGGGATGATACAGAGCGTGTAAAAACAGGTGGCACACGCCCGATAAATGCTCCCCCGCCCCCAGTGGGTGTAGATACTCAGGGTGTTTGAATGTATGTGCTGCAGGTTTCTGTCCTGGAGGAGTTTCTGTCCAGTTGAGAAGGCAAAGCACACCCCCAGGGAAGTTCAGAGGTCTGATCCGATTGTCCTATTCATCAGGACTCTGGGTGGCAAGTGACAGAAACCAACTCAGGTAGGTGGCGTGGGCAGACTCATGACTAAATAGGCCAAGGGTAGCAGGTTTCTGCCACAGCAGGCTGTGGGGGCCCGGGTAGCGTTGTGGGGCCTGGTCTGGTGTCTGCTGTCTCTGGAAGGGCTCTGTCCCTTGTGGTGCCAAGATGGCGTCAGGCTCACATCCACCTTCTCAGGAACTCCAGCGGGGTAAATGCTTCTCTTCCCCTTCAGCCCAGACAAAAGGCTCAGAAAGGAATCTCACTGACTCTGTTGGCCTGGCTTGGGTCACGTGCCCGTCCTTGAGATGCTGGTGGCCCTGGGGGTGGGCTCCAGGCTGATGGGCCCAGGCAGGACAGTGTCGGCCACTGGGCAGATGAACGTTGGGGTGAGCGGGCATGTACTTCGAGACAGACCTTGTCTTAGTCCGTTCAGGCTTCAGTGACAGAACATCACAGACTGGGAAGCTTATAATGAACAACAGAAATGTATTTTTCACGGTTCTGACTGCGAAGCCTGAGCTCAAGGCACCAGCAGATTCCGTGTCTGGTGAGGGTCTGCTTCCTGATTCATAGGTGGCACTGCTCGCTGTGTCCTCGCGTGGGGGAAAGAGGGCAGGAGACCTCTCTGGGTCCCTTTATAAGGATGCCAATCCCATGGTGAGGACTCTACCCCACTGACCTAATCACCTCCCAAAGGCCTCACCTTCTAAAACCATCACCTTGGGGGTGAGGATTCAATGTCTTACTGGGGGTGTAAACATTCAGACTGTCCATCGCCTCCTGGGTCGTTTGTAAGGTGCCCCAGCTCAGCGTGGCGGGAGCTCGCAGCCAGCCGTGGAATGAGGCCAGCCTGGGCCGTACTCGGCCACCGGGCATCTCAGGGAGAGACGCTCCACTTCCGAGCCTCGGTGTCGGGAACATGGAGGTGAGGATGTGTGCCCTGCGGGGCTGCTGCGAGACCCCACGAGGGGACGACAGGCCTGCAGGTGGCCCCAACAAGCATAGGACCTGAAATCAGCATCACCATTGTCTTCCTTGTGGACTCGTTGTTCACAGGGACCACAGTCATCATCGTTCTCTGCAGATTTTCAAAATACCTTCACACCTAAGAGAATGGTCAGAGGAGCTGGGGCCCCTCCTCTCCCATCGCGGCCCCCCACTGCCTGCAGTGATGGAGTATGGGGGGTTTAGGACGGATCTGACCTTCTGCTTTGGGGCCTGGTGAGACCGATTCACTACTGTATGTCTGGTGCTGGCAAGCGCCTGGCACCAAGAAGGTGTGTGGTTAAGCCCGTGGGAAGCATGGACTGAGGTCGTCCTGAGTAGCAAGAGGTGCTACCTTGCGCCTTGGTTACACGGAGGACCCACACCCGGTTCCTCCTGCTCGGCAGCTCCCAGGCGTTCGCTGGGCTCTCCTCTTGTTTGGTCCTCTGAGGACATGGAGCAGAATGATCACCTCACCTAAGTCCAGGTTCCTGTTCCCCGTCCAGTGCCTGCCCAGCTGCTGTCCCCAGCTCCAGCCTCCTGCAGGCCCCTCCCACCCAGGCCTGAGCTGCTGAGAGTCTGGCCTGCGGGGATTCTGGAAACTCCCTCCCCCGGCCAAGTGGGCCCCCAAGGCCCCTGCTGCCCACGGATCTGGGGGCCCATGAAGAATGGGGGGCTGTTGGCAGCGTCCCTTCTAGCCAAGCCCAGCCCTCGCTCCCAGGCTCCCAGCACGCTACCTACTGGGCTGCCACAGGCTTTTGACTGTGACATCTTTATATACTTTTTTCTTCTGCCTATAAAATTAATATGGGTCCATTGTGGAAAATTTGGAAAACACACAAAATGACAAAGAAGAGTATAACGGATAGCTACTGTTGCCATTCCGGCATGCCGAATTTGTGCAGCCAACGCATCTGTTCGCTTTTCTTGGTTCTGTGTTTGAGGAGATTTCCCCAACTTTGCCTTCTTACCTGTCTGTTGAGTTTAGAATTTCTTCAACCACGTTTTTAACTTCTTAGGCCCTTTCTTGCTCTCAGACAGTTCCTTTTGTTGTTGCTGTTTTGTTAGTATCCATTTCTATTTAACAGACGCAGTATTTTCTGTTGCAGTTTCCTTGGACATTTTTTTCCCTTAGAGTCTTTCTCTGCTCTTCTTTGCGAGGGTTTTCTCCCACTCTGGTGGTCACGTCTGGTGATCCCCGGCCACCAGTGGTATCGAAGAGCAAGGCACTAAAAAGCTAAGTAGACACTCTGGGTGTGGGGCTGGGCTCGTGGACTGATGTTCCTCACTGTAGGATGGTCTGGGGCAGTCTGGTTGTTCTCCTGATGGGGGGTGCCCCAGCTTTCAGTATCTGTAGATCTTTCCTCAAAGGAGAATCTCCAAATCTGGGAGCGGGAGCGTGTGGAGGGAACGTGAGGTGCACACCTGGCTGCAAGACTCTGGGCCAGGTGAGGAAGGGGCCGAGTGCCCACGTGTTCTTGGCCGACTTTCTCTCAGCCCCCCTGTTTTCAGTAGGGTCTTCCCTGGGCCAGGACTGTTGAGTACACAATCTGGTTCATTTTAGGCTTTATTCCAGTCTTCTACCGGGTGGAAGGGGCAATTTCCTAGGTGCACAGGGTTGGGGGCGGGAGGAAACCCGGTGGTAGGATGACTGTCCGAGTTTTAGCACCCAAAGCCGGGCATCTCCAGAAACCCCCCAGCCCCAGGCAAACCGGGACAGTTGGGCATCCTATCTGGTGATCTGACTGCTGCTTCCGCCAGCTTTCCCCCAATCCTCTTGTCCTTGGCCCCACCTCTGGCCGGCAGACTGCTGTGGTCCCTTTGGCTCCTGAGCCTTTCTTCGGTGGCCTGGGGTGGTGGGAGCAGCTGTCTTCTCATTGCCCGGCCTGCCCCACCCCTTGAACTCAATTATGTTTCGGCTCTGACCTGCCGGGTCCATTGCTGTCCGTCTCCCAGAATTCTGTTGACATCTCTCATCTGCTGGGTTACCTCCCTGTGATCTTTGGTGGGCTGATGGCTCTCCTGTTCTGTTGCCAGCACTTAGGTGGGCATCGTGAACCCGGAGCCAGGGCTCGTGTTTCAACCCTCCGTTTCAGCTTTGGCCACCATCACCAGGACTTCTGCTCCCTCCTCCCGACTCCAGTCCCAGAGTCTGAGTATTTTCCAGGACCATGTCTCTCCTAAAACTGCAGTTCATGGTGGTTGAATTTTGGCTCTGTATTTAAATGGACCAATCCCTGCCACCTGTGCTCTCACTGTACTTCCTTCTCTTGTGTTCTGTCGGAACTGGCTGATGTCAGTGACAATCACTTTTTCACTGTGGGCGCTACGGCGCTCTGGGCTTGGCTGCTGTTCCTGGGGCTTTTCTTGTTTAAGAACATCCGTTACCTTCATATTCAAGTAACGTCTTCTCAGGTTATAATTCTCTGGGTCACACTTTGTGACCCTAGAGCCCTGTATTATTGCACCGGTTCTTCCTGGCCTTGCCACATGGCTGCAGAGACGTCTTTGGACAACTGGAGCCTTTTCTCCTTGTGAGTGATTTGTTTTTTCTGTCTTGACCTTCGAAGAACTCATTTCTGTCCTTGATGTTCTATAGTGTAATCGGGCCATGTTTTGATGTTGATGGCTCTGAATTAAGTTTTATGGAACACTGTATACGTACGTTTTTGATCTGTTGAAAAGTTAATCCATTTATGAGAAATACTGTATCATATCTTTCCATCTTCTGTTCCATCTGTTGGATTCTTTACTTCAGTGACCGAAACTTGTTGTACCGTAGCTTCCTCATCAGTTTTCTGTATCAACTTAATTCTACTTGCTTCAAATTCTTTATTTCATCTGCGCTCACCAATTTGCTCAGTCTGTCAGCAATTCTAGTTTTAAGAATGCCTCCTGCTCCTGGTTTGCAAGGTCCTTACTGCTCTCATAGCAATGTTTTTGCTTCAGTCTGTACCCTTAGGTCTGAGCAATCTCCTTTTTCATCTCTTCCTATTGTTTTGTTATCTCATCTTCCTGCCCTTGTTGTTTCCAGTTACATTCTCATCAGTAATGAGGAATTCCCTTCTCTTCCTTGGGTTTTCCTTCAGGTCAGGATCATTGTTTCTCTGTCTCTGCCTCCGTCCCTCTCCCCGCCTGTGCTCCCGAGGGCTGCCCACGCCGTGCCCTGCGATCACGTCCAGGTCCCCACGTGGCGCGCTGTGTTGGAAAGACCTCGGGTACGTGCCCGGGGGTGCGTGGGTGACTTCCCGGATCCTTTTCCGTCGTGTTTGAGATCAGCTTGTTTTCTCGTCCAAGCTGCAGTGTGAGGGTTTGCGGAATTCTGTCCACTTTCCACAACCAGGGATGGCCAGGGTGTGGGGGCAGTTCAGCCGAGGGAGCAGGGGTCTCTGTCGGGACATGGGGGCTCCAGGGCTTCGTCTGAGATTGTGTTAAGTGCCCTCTGCCGGAGTCTGCTTCCTCGGTTGTGGGGTGGGTCCCTTTCCATGAAGGGCTTCAGATGGTTTGGTGTAGCCCTGAGGACTCCCTTCTGTTCACCTGTTTGGCACTGTTTCCGGTGGGGGCTGGGCGACCAGGGCAGAGGGAGGGGTGTGTGGCCCGTGGGGGTGAGGTTCTAAAGAGAGGCTGATGGGGGTGGGGAGAGGGGTCAGGGGCTGGACAGTTGGGTTCTTGGGCCCCAGAGGCGACATCCAGCTGACATGAAGTGTCGGCCAGGGTCCGTTCTGACTGTTAAATACTTTTACTATCCCCCTGCTTGGGCCCCGCCGCTGAGAATGGGTGCTCACGGGTGGTCATGGGTGGTGTGGCTGGGTCTGAGACAGAATTCTTGTGAGGGCCCCATCTGAATGCTCGCAGCCGTGTGGAAGCAGAGGACCAACCCCAGCCCGTGCTGGGTGGGCAGTCTGAGTACCGAGGCCCGGCCCCCAAGGGCATATGGCTGGGCCCCCCTCCTGGTACTCTCAGACCTCACGCAGCACCCTTCATCCTGTGAGGAGAACTTTCTGGAACCCTCAGGCCTCTGAAAGCCTGAGGAGGACCACGGGTCATAGGTGAGCTGCAGGGAAACGACTGCACTGCCCATCCCCGGTCCGCTGGGCCAGCCTGGGTGAGGGAGGAATGGTCGCCCCAGGCTCCCTGCGCACCTCTGTCTACTCCTTCCCGGCACCCACTGCTCCGGGCTGTAGCTGCCGTCACGCCTGACCCTGGAGCTTCTGGGATGCAGCACCGCGCCTCATTCACCCAGCGTCTGGCACACAGTAGGTGCTCACTAAGTGCCTTTCGAATGAATGATTTCATTAGCAACAAACAGATCTTCTCATTTTCGTGGGTGCCTCTCCACGTCCCGCACACACCGCAGACCACATGCACCGGGCACACCTTCAGCGAGCGACCGATTTTAAGGCTAACAAGATTCCTTCATAATTACACAGTTAAGTAAAATTTATGTTTGGTGGAATTAGCCGGGCTCCCTGAGGGCAGCATAAACCAGAGAGAGACGCTCCATTTCAAAGTCCCATCTCCCCGTTTAAAATAGTTTGTCATTCTTTTGTGGCAATGGCTAAGAGCTCCTGGAGGCACACGGATGCTTATTTACTGATCCACAGATGACGGATGGTATATCCCTGCTTTGTTTGGAAGGGAAAACTTGAACAGCTTGTCTGCACCTCTCCACTCGGACATTAAATCAACATGGCTCTATTAGTGGTCTTGGGATGCCAGCTGAGCTGTCTCCGAGCCTGTCACCGTGATGTCTTCATCTGTAACCAGAGCAGACGTGAGCTCCTGGCAGCTTCAGGAGCTGACAACAAATCCAATTAGCTCCTCTCCACGGCGCCGCAGCGCTACTGCGGACGGCCTGACGGGAGGGCGGCTGCAGTGCCCGGCGCAGTGGGGCATTCGCAGGAAGCAGAGAGGGAGGGAGGGAGGCGGAGGGGAAACAAAGGGACCACGCTTAATTGTTCCAGTGACTTTCTGTGCCAGGGGCCCAGCTCACAGTCAGTCCCTACCTCGAAGCCTTGCTTGACTTTGGCGGTGGCTATCTTGGGAGACAATTAAATACCTCGTCCCCTTCCTCCTCTCTCCCTTCCCGGCTTCTCTCCTTGGTCCGGAGCTCCATGCCCAGGAGAAAACGAGATCTTTGGGTGCTGGTGAACCAAAGTGAAACTTTGGCATTTCTCTTGGTCGGGGTGGGTGCCCCAAAGACAGATTCTCTGTCTTGGATGTGAGGGGGTGGAGGGTGGGCATGTGGTGACAGTGACCTGGGTGGGGTGGGGGGCTTGGCATGGGGAGCACAGAGGTGCAGTGGGGTCAAAGTTCACAGCTTCCAGCATCAAATGGGCGCGGAGGAGGAAGCTGCTGGGAGGCCCAGGCTTGGCTGCTTGCTCTGTGTTTAGACACTGGGGAGGGTGGGGTGACGGTGCAGAGAAAGAAGAAAGAGAGCAACTTGCAAAGAAAGCCCAAACTCAAACCAGCTCAAGGAGCCTGGGAGTTCACTAAAGTTGCCAAGTTCCCGAGAGGAACACAGCATTAACAGTTTCTTGGGTCATTTATTTCCTAAGAATGACTCCCTTGCAAGCTACGGGACATTTCCAGTCATCCGCCGGGCCCGGGTGCCCTTTCTGGAGTCAGGCATTCTCTGTGCTCCAAGAATAGCCAAGGAATGGATGAGAAGAGGGAGGTGGGAGCTGGGATGGTCCCCTTGAGATCCCAGAAATGTGAGCGTGAGGTTCGGAGGAGAGGGCGGAAGTAGAGGAAGAAGCAGTGGCCTCGGAGTCCTGCTGCAGACACCTGGTCTGCAGCTTCTTCCCCTCCAGGCAAAGGGCCCGAGCCAGACGGGGCAGCGCTGGGGAGGGGGCAGGAGCAGGCAGGGGGGGTGATAAAGTCAGGAGGCCTCACACACCGGACTCATCCTCTCTGAGCTTCTAGTTTGTCATTTGTGGGGCAGGAAGAAGGACACAGTCCTCACAAGGCTGCCAGGAGGGTGACAGAGTGACAGCCCCTGGCAGGTCCTCAGGTGCACTCTGTCCCGCCTTCCTTCCCTTCCCCTAGTTCAGGGCACCTATTGCCTCGCATCATCCTGGTTCTTTGGGGAGCACCAAGGTGGGGAACCAGGTCCCTGCCTGCAGAAGCCAGGCCTTGAGAACGCCTTGGGAGTTTCAGCCACGTCAAACGGGCCAGCGCCACATTCCGGGGAAGGGCTCGGCGCGCGGACTTCTCCCCAAGAGCAGGAATTTGCAACCCTCGCCTGCTGGAGCCAGCAGGGCTGCAGTCGGCGGCTCACGGCTGGCAGTGCGGGGGTCTCTGCTGCCAGCTCGCCAGAGGCTGCGCTTCCTGCCACAACCTGGCACCGTCTGCCTGCAGGGGATGGCAGCAGCAGGGCCCTTGGGGTGAGCGACGGAAGGGGACAGGCAGGCAAGAGCGGAAGGGACCAGGAAGCGGCTCTGTGATCCTCCTTTCAGTAGCAGGTTGTTGTGATGTACCTCATCACAGTCCAACTCATCCCAGATTAATTGGGCAGGATATGGAGGCATCTGGCTGTTGCACAGAGCAACCAAAGATTCCGTGTGTGCTGGATCACCGGACGGCTTTGGAACCAGCCCCAGTGCTGCCAGGCACAATTATTTTCAGCAATGTCTTTCTGCCACCGAAACTTAGGACTGTGGACTTTGGCATGCGAGCTGAGTGCCGATTTGCAAGCTCACAAATTGACACAATCCTTGATGCGAGATGTTGTACCAGGGCCGGCGTGGCAGCGAGACGGGACCCCTGCCCTCTGCCATGTGGTGGCTGGGCATGTTTGCGGGCATCGCTTTGTGTGCGTGTGCGTGTGTCTGTCTGCATGCATGTGTGTGCACGCATGTGTGTGCATGTGTGGAGGGGGTGAAGATGAGGCCGGGCGAGCCAGGGCCAGCCCACAAAGGGTCTTGCTGGCAAGCTGGAGGGTTTGGACTTTAGCCTCTGACAAACAGGGGAGTGCACTCATCTCTGCCATCAGTTTCCCCAAAAGGCCCCAAACAGCCCCCCGAGACTGTCCAGTGGCCCCACGTGCTCCCGCTGTGCCATTTCCTGTCTACTAGTGTCTGTGACCTGCGTGGCAACTCAGTCCTTACTCGCTGCGACTGTGAGACTTGGACGTCCTTGACATAAAACCACGTTCTGTCACATCGATGCCCCAACACGCACGCAGGGCAGACAGGTGTTAGACCCTCGGTCACGTTTGTGGAACGGCCACCCCGGACCGGGACGTACAGCCAGACCACCAGCCGCAGCCTGCGGGCAGGCCGAGGACGGGGACCCTGCGCCAAGGGAACCACCTGGGACAAAACTTCAACAGCGCAGGTGGGACATGAGGGGGCTTGAGCTTCGAGTAGAAGGGAAGGAAGGCGGTGCCAAACAGAAAAGATATCAGGGAAGTCGAATTAGTAGGACTCGGCCACTCTTTCCGTGTGCGGCAGCGGAAAGAGGGTGTTGAGGGTAAGCCCAGGTTTCTGGTTCAGCTGGTAGCAGGGGCGGCGGGGACAGGAGGAGGGCCAGGCATTTGGGAGAGGCCAGTTCAGATGTGGGCGGACTGAGAGCCTGGGAGGCCCGTGGGACGTTCAGGTGGAGAACCGCCATTGGGTCTGTGGGTCTGGACCTCCAAAGAGGCGCCTGGGCTGGAGTTCTATGGGCCGCCAGCCGTGGGCGTGAACGAGTCCACGGGAATACCCGGGAGAGACTGAGAGCCGGAACGGAAGAGGGAAGAGGGCGATGGGTGGAGGCGCAGCGGGTGGGGACTGGGAGCAGGAAGCTGCAGGGAGCCCCCGGGAGCCTAGCTGCAGAGCTGCTCGAGGGGCAGGTGCGTGCAATGGGGATGGGGCCGAGGGGAGACGGGCCCAGGGAGCAGGGCGGGCCGGCTGCACAGTAGTCTTTGGGTTTGGCCTCGAGGGTGTCCCTGGAGGCCTGAGTGTGAGCACTGTGGGTGGGGCAGGGTGGGGCACAGCAGGTGGCAGTGGGCTGGGGAGCATGGGGAACTCTTGGTTACCAATGTGCTGCCGCTTAGAACCACTGATCCGAGTCATGTCCAGAGCCGTGACTGCAACAGAGGGGGGCTCCAGAGCCTGCCTGGGGGAGGCGAGGAGGGCTGGCAGTGGCTCTTCCTGGGACCCCTTCATTCCCCAGGGCTGAGCAGAAGAGCTGGGTCCAACTTCTGGCTCTTCTACCTGCTGGCTGGAGACCTTGGTGGTGCCATGTAACCTCGCTGAGCCTCAATTTCCCTCAAGCTGGGACTTGCACAGGGCTTAAGTGGGATAATGTGCATCATGCAAAAAGTCAGCGCTCTACTGATGTGGGCTCTTGTTAATCCTCAGAACAGCCGGTGCGGTGGCTGCTAGTATTCCTCTTACTTTCCACATGGGAAACGGGAGCTCAGAGAAGTCAAGTAACTGGCTCATAGTCACACAGCCAGGGAAGTAACAGGGTTGATTCTCAGCAGCCTGACTCTGGAGCCCCCACAGGTCTTGGCACTACAGCTGCTAATAAGTGAATAGGGAATCAGAAAATATGCAAGAGGGAAGATAATCAGACAATATCATTCTAGGGGGAGCCGGAGTGTTGCATGAGCCACGTGGCCTGGACAGAAACCCTGTCCCCAGGGGCTTTGGCATGCCCCCTTGGTTCTGCAGAGAGTCACAAGTGTCTGTGCTCAGAGGGTGCCTTCTAGTTTGCCCAGAGCCTTGGGGATGCTCCCTATTCCTGAGACAAATGAGGGCCAGCCAAAGCCACATTTTTCCCTGGGGGTTTTGCAGGGAGTTGCCAGTGCCCCCTCACCCCTCCATTCTTCCACAGCTCTCCTCTCCCCTCTCCTTTGTGACCCAGCCCTTAATTATTGGCCTCCCTCCTTCCTTCCATCGCTATGGTGGCACTGGGGAAAAAGCCTAGGTGAGCGGTCTGGCCGGGTGGAGGGGACCTACAGGCCCACCTGCTGTCACCCTGCTGCAGACTAAGAGCCACAGGAGGCAGGTAAGTGCCAAGTGCCAGGTACCGGGAGCACAGAGGAGGGCCTCAGCTCACCTGGGCCAGCTGACGAGTCATGGGAGGCTCTCCAGAGGAGCTGACATTTGTCCTGGGTCTCGCTTTCCCAAGGTCCCGAGTCAGTGGGCACAGTCCCCTCATTCATTCAAAGTGGCAAAGACACCGCGAGTGAGGCATGGAGGACAGCGGGGTGGGGTGTGCTCGGGGTGGGGAGAGCAGTCAGGGAGGGCGGGTCTGGCCTGGGCCTGGCCACCCGGTCAGAGCCCCCGCCCCTTCAGCCCAGCGCGAGGCCCACGTCCACGGCCAGAGAGCATGCGCAGGAGACCACGGAGGAGGGGTCCGACCCAGGGCAGGGAAGGTTTACCCTCTCCATCCTCTGGGGATTAACTCCACCCAGGTGGGGAAGTTGGAAGAAGCCATAAAACCACAACGGATCAGGTCATTCAGGAGAGGACTGGACACTTCTAGAGGAACCTCTCACTGGGTGGAAGGGTTCTGCATGCAAGCTCCACGATGGGGTCGCCAGTGTATCCCAGAAGCTTAGGTAGCAGACACATAAAAGGTGCTCAATAAATATTCGTTGAATGAGTAAATGAACGATCTTAGCCATAGCCACCCATTTGGGTCCCAGCAGCAGCTGCTGTGCCTGTGAAGTCTAACCGCCTTTACCCGGGCAATGAATGGCAGCAGCATGACTTTTCCCACCAAGGGGGAAACATGGAAGAATAAACAGAAATAAACACAGGCATTAATACTCAGGGCGCCGGCTCTCCCATGGGAACGTGGGGGCCACCTCGGCGTGAGCTATGACCTTCCTTCGGCTTGCTACAAACCTCCTTCGCGGTGTCACCCTTTGTCTTCCTCCTTCATAGCTCCCTCTTGTTAGTTTGTCTTCTTATTTTGAAATTATTCTGTGCGCGTTGGATCTCAAGCGCACAAATCGGACCATCCTTCCCTGCACTGGAGACGCTGGGCTGTCACTGGTCCAGGCCCCAGCTCCCGTCCTGCTTCTGCCCCTGAATCCGAGTCTCATCTCATTAACGTGGCTCCTCCATACTTTTCATATGTATGTATATGCAAGTAATTTATGGCATTGTCTTTGTATTTTAAAAGTTCCTTCAAATTGTATCATACTATACCTTTAACTCTACAATGTGTTTTTTCCAGTCAAGGTAATCCTTGACTCATCCAAGGTGTAAATAGAGATCTAGTTCATTTTGTAAAATGCTGTATAGTTTTCCAATGCATGAACCTGCCATTTTTCATCTATATATTCTCCCCAAGATGGGCATTTTTGTTTTCAACTTTGCTATAACTAACGACGCTGTAATGAACATTCTTGTACCTGTCAGTTTGTATAAGAGTCTCTCTAGGTCTAGGGTATACATGTAGAAGTGGAATTGCTGCATTGCGGAGTCTCTGTGTGTGTGCTGGGGGGGCAGGCGGATGGAAAAATACGGCCACAATACTTGGCAGCCCCTCTCATTAAGAGGTGGAGTCGATTTCCCCTCCTCGCGCATCCTGGCTGGCCTCGCGACTGCTTTGACCACGGAGTGTGGCGGATGTAAAGCTGTGCCTCCTCAGGGCCTGGGCCTCAGAGACCTTGCAGCTTCCCCCTTGGCCCTTTTGGAAATCAACTCTGCCTGTAGGGGAGACGAGCCGCACCGGCTTGTGTGACCTTAAGCAGGTCACCATCTCAGCTAACCCTGGGCTGCCGGCAACTTGACTTTCTTCAGGGCCAAGGTCCCTTCCAGGAGAGCAGCTGCAGCCCCAACCGCAGCTCCCTGGCCCAATCGTCCAACGGGGAGAAAGAGGAAGAGGACAAAAGACAGGGAGCACGGTTGCTACAACCCCATTATTTCTTCCAACCCACCACCTCCTGGCGATGTTCTCCTGGGTGAGGAACGGTCTGAGAGGAGGGGAGGAAATATGGCTCCATTCTACCTATTTCTGTGCCTTTCTCCTCTTGGGGGTTCTTCAGCCCTCTCTGCACATGAGTCCTCCATGCCCGAGGTGCTCCCTGGGCAGGCTGGGGAGAGGAGCAAACCTACAGGCTGGGCCACCAGGCCTGGGATCCGCTGGGCATGTGGATACGCACCTCCTGGGGAGGAAACTAGGGCATCTCAGAGAAGATGCACCTTGGAAGTTCAATTTCTAACCTTCCCATCGCTCCCTGAAACCCTCCTGAATCCAAGACGATATGAAATCCAGCCCCTCAGGGCCTCGTGTGAGCAGCTAGCTGATGCTGCCCAGAAACCCTGAAAGACACCAGGCTGCGTCCACCATGCATTTCCCCGAAGCCGGGTCCCCTCGGTCTCCAGGCAACCCATCAGCATGGCCGTATCACGTGCAACAGGCACTTGCGTCTCCACTGTGCCAACAGGACGGCCCAGGCACGACGTTATCCGCAGCATGAAGCAACGAAAGACAGTATGTGGCCCACTGGCGAATATGGCACTTTCTTCTGTTGAAAAGTTGGCCGTGGCTATCAGTCCTTGCTTCTCGAGATGGACTTGGAGATTTTGAAATGACGGTGCACGTACAAAGCCTCTCACCTGTCCACAGTCTGGAGTTCTACTCAGAGCTAGCTAGGACGCACTCACCCGGGCGTCTGTCCGAGCCTAGGTCTTTGTTTCTATCTGAGCTGGTGAGGCCCTGCCTTCCCTGAGGGGTGTGTGAGGGGTGAGCGAGGGGTGAGCGTGCGTCCTCCCAGCTTGGCTTTCTCCCCCTGCAAGTCCAAGGGGACGGCAATGCCACACCCCCAGCGTCATCCCCATGTCCTGCCTCTGCTCAGTTCCTGGGCCTTCGGCCTCTTCAAACGCCTTGCCAGCCGCACACCGACTCATCAGCAACCAGACCCGAGAGCCGAGAGATGCCACGGCAGCAGCCACCATCTGTTATGGCCACGGGAGCTTGCGCTCCTCGAGTCAGAGCAGTGCTCTCAGAGCCCCAGAGCAGCCACTTGTGGGTGGCGTCTCGTCTCTGGTCGTAGAGAGTAGGACAGAGATTTCCAGCTGGTGTGTCCGAGCAGGAACGAGTTGCTCAGAGAAAATGGCTGTGGCCAGGCCAGGTTGTGCCGTCAGCTTCCAGCTGACCTCGAGCCTACTCCTCTGTGGGCCTCAAGTGCAATGGAGTCTCTCTGCCAACACTGACGTGGGTTCCCTGCTCCCTCTTCGGAAAGATTCTACTCCCTAGGGGAAAACCCACCAGCCTGGAAAGCAGCCTCCAGAATACTTGCATCTCCCAGTGGAGTTCAGGGTTTGGAAAGTTATAATCCTGAGTTTCCAGCTGGGGCCAGGGTCCTCCTCACTGTCAGTGTTCGCTCACTCCGCTGCCTTTCCCAGCCGGCTGAGTCCCGTCATCTTCTGTTTCCCAGACACAGGGCCCTGGATGGAGGGAGGGCTGCGGTCTCCTTGGGAACAGTATGCGCCCTGACAGGCCAGTAGGCACTGCTGAGTCAAATCCTCTCTGCTACTGGTCCCTGTGGGGCTTGGGCCAGCCCTTCTCCGCCCCGTGGGAGGGGTCCTGGGCTTGCTCGGCCTGGCAGAGTCCCCCTCGCTCTGTCCTCCTCCTGGACTGCAGAGGGATTTGTGCTTCTGCCCTCATGGGTGCCACTTCCCTCCCGTTCCCAGGTGTACCTCATTCGTGGAAGCTGGAGATATCTGACAACTTTCCCGAGGCCCAAAGAGAACCACAGAGTGCTTCTCCCATGGTGGGCGTCACGCTCTGCTTCCCTTCTCACGTGCTTCCTCCCCAGACTTTCCCTGCCCAGCCCACGTGGCCCTGTGCCCAGCAGGTCACCTCTCCTGCTCCATGTGCCCAGGGCCAGGCCCTCTGTAGGCCCCGCTGGTGCGGAGGCCCCGCCCACTGCTGTTCTCCTGCCACGGGGTCTGAGGCTCCCACTGTTTCTCTTTCCCACAGGTCCTGCCTGGACCGCAAGAAGCACACGTTTTATCTGGTGCCGTGTTTCCTTGAGGTTCTACTGATTTCCCCCCAGAGTAGAGAGAGAGTCGTAAGCAGTAGTCGTCTGTCCCCAGAGCAGGACCTGTCTTCATGCTGACTGGGAGGTGTGTGCTTTGACTTCTAAGCGTCCTGCCTGGTCTCTGACACTCTCCTGTGGAAGGCAGCCAGTCTCTCTCGCTGGGCTGCCTGCCCCGGGCAGCTGGTCTGGCTGGAGACAGAGTCAAGGTTATACTCTCTCCCTCCCAGACGCAGGCGAGGTGTCCAACAAGCGTCTGTGGGCTGGAGCAGGCGTGGGCAAGGGAGGCCAGCGTCCAGGTCTGCCTGGAAGGGGCGCAGGTGAGGGGCCTTGGGTGGGGACAGGCAGAGTGGCCTGGATCCGCCTCTCGAAGGAGCTCTGGTCAGGATGCTGCCCAGGCCACGGTCGCCAGCCTGAGCGAGCTCTGGCCGTCGGAGCTGGATCCACCGGAGCTGAGCCGGCGAGGGGAATAAAGAGGCTCTCTTGCCAGCGCGTTCTTCCCCTTTACGGTTTTTGGCCTGCCCCTTAGTGCTCGCACAGCCGCCATCTGGCTGTGTCTGCTGTGGCCCAGCCCCCACAGGCTCGGGCCTTCCGGGAGGGGCTGGGGAGCAGCGCGTGGATGCCAGGCTGGAATCTCTGAAATCCCGGGACCATCTCCCTGGCCTGGTCCCTGGCTGGCCCCTGCCAGCTCTGTGAGGCTTAGGCCTCAGTGTCCCTCCCAGATCCCTGGACAGAGCAGCCAGGTCATCAGCTGACATCTCAGCCCTGGGGCAGGGAATCAGCGCTGTCTTCTGGGCGCTGAACGCTACCTCTGGGCATCCAGGCTGCTGCAGCGCTCAGAATCCCATGTCCCGGCTGACGTCTTTTATGGACGGCCCTTTGTCCGCCACTCACACACATTCCCCGATTTTATTTTTAAGGAAACAACAACAACAGCAATTAGCTATTCCTTTGTATGTTTGCAGTACGGGACAATTTAAAGAGACTGCACGCTGGAGTCGCCCTTCTCGTCCTCGGTGGGAGGCAGGATTGGAGAGCGCCTGGGAAGGGAGGCAGCCCCGCGCAGTGGACCTGGGCTCTCATTGTGCCACTGGTCCAAGGCTGCCCACATTTGCTGGGGACTCTGAGCCCCAGTGTGGCCGGGAGGGGTTAAAACACACACTCTAGAGGAGTTAAAACAAAAATTGACAGACAAGCTAACAGATCAAACAGGACACTTCAAAGAAAAGAAGAGCCACCAGGATGAAGCCACCAGTCCCCAAATGCTGGGAAACAAAGGCTGTTTCTCTATGCCCAGGGCCCGGCCGCCATCCGCATCCTCGCCCAGAGTGCTGTGGATGGGTCTTCGGGGACAACGTGACCAGTTATTGCACTCTCTGTGCCCAAGCACTCGGAGGGGCTAATTAGTGCTTTTAATATGCAAATCAGAGCCTGGGCAGATTAAATCTAGGAAAAAAACAGCTGGTGAATATGTTATTTTAATTATTACTCCAAAGGAAATATGGGCCTGGCTTAAGAGGAGAGCAGGCGGATGGGTATGAAGTTTCTGTAGGAGGATCGTCGGTTAATGGGAGAAGCCCAGCTTGGAAGGCTCCCCGGGAGCTGGCGTGGAGGTGACCCCCAGGCCTCAGCCTGGCTGTGTGATCTCAGCCAAAGAGCTTTTCCCCTGGGGGTCTCTCAGTGTCACCATCCACAACGTTGGGAGCTTGGATGAAATGATCTCATTCTTTCGTTCATTCATTTATTCAACAGATACTTATTGGCAGCTTACCACGTGCTAGGCACTGTGCCAGGGGTTGGGGTGTTACGGCAGACAATGGCAGCTAGGTCCCTGTCTAATGGGGTTTGCATTTCAGTGGGGGGAGGTCCGGCAACAAGTGACACACAAATAAATCTGACAACTGCAGATGGGTGGAGGTGCTGAGAGGGGCACCCAGAGGCTGGGATACAGGGTAACAGGCAGCGGCAGGGGGACTCCTCCTTGGAGATACCCTTTAGGTGAGATGCCCTGAGGGTGAGATGGAGCCAGGGGTGTGGTGAGGACCCTCTCGGTCCCTTTGGGCAGCTCTGAACACCCCGGAGGAGCCTCCCCCGGGCACGGATCCAGTCTCGCTGCACCCATTTCATGCATGATGGCGGAGCAGGGAGGGATGGAACATTCTCAGAGTAAATGAGAAACAAGTCCAGGTGAGCTGCTCTGACTCAGTTTCTCTTTTGAAACTAGAGCAAGGAAGGAAAAGCGCAGTAGGGGGAGTCTATTTTCCCTCCAACCTCCTTGTCCGTTGGCTCTAGTGACTCAAGACCCTGATGTATTTGTTAGGGAGGAGGGTGAGATCTCCGCAGGAGCTCCCGTGAGTGTGACGTGTGTGTGCTAGCGTGTTTGTGTGCACATGTGCACTCAGCTGGCGTCCTGGGCTAGAAACACGACTTGCAGCTCCTGCATCCTCGGAAACTCAGAGAAGACTTTCTGACAGGTTCTTGCCCTTCCACTGGGACTGAAGGCAAAGGAAGCTCCCAAACCTCCCATGACCGCCAACAGGGCAGCGTCCCCTGGATGTGCCGCCAGGCCTGCCGCGCTGAGTCCTGGGGCCTGGCGCCGACATTCGGAGAGGGTTTTACTTTTATAGGAAATGACAAAACAGAACTCAGAGATCAAGGTGTGTCATATCTCCAGTCACATACAGAGGAGCCTGAGTTCCACTTTCTTGGGTACAGGAACAGAATAATGGGAAAACAAATGAAAAATTCATTCTTCTCCACCAACTTCGCCCGAAGGCAGCAGGGGAGAAATCCTTTGCACAGGATGGAGGGTAAAGAAGGGGAGTGTGTGATAAATAAGACGATCACAGAGGAGAGGGCAGGAGGAGACAAGGCGCAGCGGGGGACGGGGAGAGCGGGGTCGAGGGGGACAGAAACATGTCAGGAAGGGACAGAGAGGTGGTGTCGGGAGGAAGGACAGAGAGAGGAGAGAGGAGGGATGAGAGGAAGCAGAGACAGGGGCAGGGACATGAAAAACAAAAGGCGGAGAGGAGGGGAAAGATGAAAGAGAGAGAAGAGAGGAAAAGAGAGAGGAGGGGAAGGAGAGGAGAGAGGGGAGACGAGGTGAGAGGCAGCAGGTGGGCGTGGTCTGGGCATCCCAGATGCAGGTGGGCAGACCCCCAGCCCCCCGCTCCCGCCAACACGCCTCCCCCAGCTAGGCAGGCTGTCTGCGGGCGCCGCGGGCAACCACAAGGACAAAATGCCGCCTCCTTTCCAAGAAAACAAGTTTGCAGCACATATGTGTGCCCCTGGGCTCCCCACCCTGCCTGGCCAGCCTGGCAGGAAGACGTGGGCGCAGGGCCCGCTGCGCCCGTGTGGGGCGGGCGCGGGATGGTGCAGCGCCCTCGTGCAGCACGCGTGCGCAGTCAGTTCGTGCTGACCGCGGGCACACAGGCTTCACCGTGCACGACCTCCTCTCGCACCGCTATCACCCCCATTTTGAAGATAAGTGAACCAAAGCTTAGGGAGTTGCAGTCATCTGACCAAGGCCACCAGGGCATCAGTGAGGGAGCTGGAGGCGCCTGGCGCACCGACCACTGCACCACACTGCCCCCTGAGGGGACGGGACTTCTTGCCCTTCCTTCCTTTTCTCGGCTCCTCTGCCCAGTCCTGCAGTGTTTGCTCAGCTCCTCCCTGTGCCGGGTGCTGTGTGGGCTCTGGGGTGGGACAGCGCCCCTCAGACAAGGAAGCAGCCCAGAGCTGGGACAGCGTGGGGTCGGGCTGTTAGCGGGAGTGCAGGGAGTAACGATTGCTACAGGCCATGCACTGTTGACTGTGGCCAGGCCCCGTGTGGAGTGCCCTGCTGTCCCCCAGGTGGCCCCGACCACAGTGCCGTGAGGTGGCTGTTACCCCCATTTCGGCCAAGGTCACAAACACCGTGGTCCCCCAGTAGCAGTAGAGACGGAGGAGGATGTACCCAACGGGGCTCAGGGAAGCCTTCCTGGGGGAAATGAAGTCGGAACTGAGCTTCGGAAGATGGCAGAGTCAGCCGGGTGGAGGCAGCGGACTTGGCGCGAGATGCGGGAGGGGCAGATAAGCACCGTCCCAGAGGCTGGACGGGGCGGGGCAAGTGTGGGCGGACAGGGGACACTGGTGCCGGCAAGTGTTGAGGTGTGAGTCGGGAGTGATGGGAGCCGAGGGTGATCGGGCTGACAGGGGACAGGTCACTGAAGAGTTTTAGGAAGTGGGGGAAATGTATAGAGTTCTGGAAAATTCCTTGCAGTGTGGGGCTGTTGATCTCTGTCTACGTCCTAGGTCTATAGATCTGAGCTTGTCTTAATAACAATGACTCAAGTTGGAGACAGCAGGTTGGCTCCAGGACATCGAGGCATGGGACCCGCTGGATAAAGCAAAACTGGGAGCAGATTCTGTAGGACTGGCTGACTGCTCGGAAGCGGGGAAGAGACTTCCAGGGAGACCCCCAGGTCTTGGGCTTGGGCTGGAGGTGTCATTAACTGAGACGGAGAGACGAAAGGAAAGCACACGCACTGCATTTCCTGAACGTGGTGGCTTTGAGGAGCTTTTTGGGAACTGCAGGCGGCTGGAGTCCATTTGGCACGCAGGAGAAGCGTGGACTAGGCACCGGCGTGAGAGCATCAGCACGGGGTGGTGGTCGTTGCCATGGGAGTGAGATGCGGCCGCTCTCGAGGAGGACAGGGAGAGGAAGAGGAGCAGTCTGCAGAGGGCTGGAGCTTGGTCCCTGGGAGAAGGGTCAGGATGTGGCCCCCACCCCCCATCCCCGGGTCTGGCGGCCAGTGGGTAACTGGAGGCAGGCGAGAGGAGCTTTGGGAGGGGTAGAAGACCACTTCGGTGGTCGAGGGCTGGGCAGGGAGACCTCACCCCCAAGCACCGGACCGAAGGGGCTCCAGGAACAGGCACGTGTGTGGAGGCGTTGGGTCAGAAAACTAAGGCCATTCATTTCCCCTCTTCCTGCCCCCAAAAGTGGGAGACGAGTCTCTTCACTGAGAATGGAGGGACTGGATGCTGGGGGGACACTTGAGGAGGTGGAGCCCTGGCATAGGGAGATGGGAATGGGACCCAAAGAGAAACAAAAGGCTAGGGTGGTGTTGCAGGTCGTATTAGTTCTCTATTGCTGTAACAAATTACCCCAAAGCTTAGAAGCTTAAAACAACTAACAGGTGTTATTAGCACATGTAGTTCCAGAGGGTCAGGAGTGGCTTAGGTGGGTGGTTTGGCCTTAGCCTCTCGTGAGGTTTCCTTCAAGATGTCGGTGGGGGCTGCATTCATCCGAAGGCTTGGCTGGGGCCGGAGGGTCTGTGTCTAAGATGGCACATACACACGGCCATCATCTGAAGGCTTGTGTTCCTTGCCGTGTGGACCTCTCCTTGGGACTGCTTGAGTGCCCTCTATGTAGCAGCTGGCTTCCCAGAGCGAGTGACCCAAGGGAGAGGAGGAAGCTGCAATGCATTTTAAGACCATTCTTTAGAAGGAGGTTACCAAGTTGAGTGCCCATGCAAGGGGAGGGGGAATCAGGCTTCGTGGTTTGAGGGGGCAATGTGTGGACATATTTTAAAACCTCCCCGTGGGCCCACGTGGCTGGAGCCCACAGAGTGGCAATCTGCGCAGCAGAGAGGGCAGCGCACAGGCTGAGTCCAGGGCTGCAGTTTTGCAGCTTGAGGATGGACGTGGCTCAGGGGGTCACCGTGCGGTCCAGTCTGGGTCAGGAGGGATAAGAGAGGCCAGGGGTGCCTAAGGGCTGGGCGAGGAGGAGGGCTCAGGCTCTGGGAGGCTCTGAGAGGGTGGAGAGCTGATGGTGGTGGCCAAAGTGGGCATTTCCTGGGCCCTCACGCCTTAGCTTGTGTCGCCTAGAAAATCAGGTCTGGGGCAAAAGCTTGGTCGCTCACACTTTGCTGGGGAGTGAAAAGCCAGGAAGCAGGAGGAAGGGAGAGGAAGAGAAGATAGAAGGGAGCGTGTTACTGAGCCAAGCGTGGCTGGTCCCTTGTCCTGGCCGGATGTCTTCAGCGAGGCCTGTGAACGACCACAACTCTGAGCAGTTTTGTGTTAGGGCAGAAAAGAGAAGACTTTATCTACCGACTTCTCTTTCCCGATGTGGATATTTTGCCCTGTGAACCACAGACTTTCTGCTCTTATAAAAAAAAGCAAAAACTCTGGCCGGCCCCTCCCGCAGCTACTGGGGAAGCCGTGCATGTTGTGCCAAGGCGGTGGCAGTGGCGATGGCAACATGGGCCCGAAGACTGCAGACTCGTGGCTCCATGGGCGAGCCGCTGCAGGTGTGTGGGCACCTCCAGGGGCGCCCAGGAGGAACCGAGATGCTTTGGGGCAGGGGGAGAGTGCGGAGGGGCTGTTGGGTTGTCCTCATGGGTGATCTGAGGGACGGGGTTTGGCCACAGCAGAAAGCTGGGCAGGGGCACTTTGGCAGCATGACCTTGGCATGAGAAGGGCAAGGAAGACCCAAATCTCCCCTCTGTGGCCCCCAAGCAGCTGGCTGGTGCCAGGTCTCCTGTAGGGGCCACAGTAACACGGAGCAGTGACGGGGCAGGCAGGTCGCATTAGATGGACCCCCAGAGCTGGCCACCCACAGGCACCGTGGCAGGCACAGGCACAGGGATGAGTCAGGCTGCTTCCCTTCCCTGCATTCCAGGAGCTTATTTATAGTCCAGGGAGAGAGACAGACAGGCAGTTACTGCACATTGTTTGGAAGAGACGAGGGTCCTCATCTCAGGCTAGCAGCGATACGGAGGTCCTGCCCCAGAGTGAAAGAGGGAAAGGAACTACTCAGTGGCTTTGGCAGACACGTCTACGCCATGGTGAGAAAAATGTCTAGGGAGCTCTCAGATAAAAGCACAGACAATTAAAATGCTATAAAGTGATGATAATAATTATTATTATCTAATGATGATATCAAGACAAGATAGCAAATGCACATTCTGCACCCTCCAAAGCACTTCCATTGTCTCCTCTGAGCATCTCAGCAATGAGGACACCAGGTGACAGGAGGAGAGGTGACCTGCCCAGAGTCCCACATTTAATCTGTGGCAGGGCTGGGACCAAATCTCAAGCTTTACATTAGGTTGGAAGAGAATAATGACAATCTCTTACATTTCTATAGTTTTTTATAATTTATGGAGCACTTCCACATTTATTATCTGATTTTTATCCTCACAATAATCTCATGATACATTTATGCATTAAATATTCTCATTTTATAGAAGAGGAAACCAAAGATCATGGAATTGGCACATATACTGGTAAATGGCAGAGAGTGGGCTCAAAACCAAGTCCTCCATCCCAGGGCTGTCCTGTGCTATTAGGAGCTTGGGGTCCGAGGTCATTCACTGGCCATCGCCTTGCTTTTACTGTGGCATGTCAGCTAGTTATGAACAAGACTTGTGTTTCTAGTTTATAAAATTTCAGAAGACAGGAAGACTCCCTGCCCCCAATACACAAATATATCTATTCTTTGGGTTCTCAGATCAGGGGTTGGCAAACTACAGCCTGTGGGCTATCTCCGGCCTGCTGCTTGTGTTTATAAATAAAGTTTTATCGAAATGCAGTCATGCTCATTTGTTCACATGTTATCTGTGGCTGCTTTTGTGCTACAACAGCAGGGTTGAGCTGTTGTTAACTGAGGCAGGCTCGCTCACAGAGCCTACGGTATTTACATAAGGCCCTTTACAGAGAAAGTTTGCTGACCCTGTCTTAGAGCCTATTATAGGGCTTGGCTCAATACATATTTGTTAAATGAATGAGTCAGTTCCAGGTAAGAATATTAAACCCCAAGGGATCCAGTTCGTTGTGTTGATAGCTGATATTCTCTTGGCTTCACCTATGATCTAAAGGGGTCACTGAAGAAGAGGTGAATTGAGTTGACGGTTGTATTTTCTCAATGAGGAACTGCTTTGGACTTCTCCAACGTCTAGGCTTGCAGCCAGGATGGAGTAACAACGGGGGGTGGGTCACTGCTCAGGGAAAAGGATCCTACGCTGCCCTCTGGGAATCTGGATGCCTCATGGCAGGCCAAGGAGGAGTTCGGAGCAGGGGGTCACGCTGAGAGCCTGGAGCCGATGTACAGGTAGCACACGCACACGCCTGCCAGGGTGTGGACCCACCTTCCGGCAGGGGAAGAAAGCGTGACAGAGGAGCAGCGGCTGAGTGGGTGCATCTCCGTCTCCATCTCCACGGGGCTTGCCCTCCAAGGCTGACTGGCATTCGCTCCCACGCACATCCACGGCATCCATTAAGCACCTGTCGGGCTGCAGTCAAGGGCAGCGAGATCGTGGAGGGACCTCCAGCGGTCACGCAGTGTGGCCTCCTTCTCTCAGGCTGGGCAGAGCCACCGCCAGCGGCTGGCAGTGTTCCAGAGTCAGGTCAGCCTTTGCTCCAGTGTGAGGCTTCTGTGCTGGTCACACTCTCCTCAGATCACTGTCAGTTGGGACCTTTGCGTCAGCTCTGTGCTGGGAGATTTGAAAGTCAGGTACAGAATCAGAGAAGCCTTTCCTCCTTTCCTTCCAGCATTGGCTGGGGCTTTTCTGATGGCTCGACATAACATTTCTTGTAGCCCTGGTGGAAGCTCGGATATTCCCAGGGACAGGGTTCTCACTGTCCATTCTCAAACAGTCCATTCCACTGCTAGAGTTCCTCCTTCTGTTGACCCAAAATCGCCTTCCTGTAATGTCCACCCATTGGTCAGCCTCCTGCTCTGCTGGAACCACCAGGCAGGTGTGCTCCGTTTGCATCGGAACCGGAGCAGCGGGGAGAGAAGCAGTGGACGCAGAGTGAGACTGCCTGACGCCTCCTGGTCTCCCTGCTGACTAGAGATGTGACCTGGAGTGAGTAACTGGACCTTCTGAGCCCCAGGTTCTTCACGGACAATAGAAATCGCGCAGCGCCTACCTCTCAGGGTAGGGACGATCACTTGAGAAAATGCACTAGAAACACCTGCTACAAAGGCACTAAACAAAACAAAACAAAGGTACCCACATTGTGTTGTAAATTGCAGGAAGTTACGCCAGGGGACTGAGTGGGTGTGGCCACGGAGCTTGAGGAAGCTTAGCACTTTAGACAGACGTGTGGGTTCCGAAGTGGAGGGGGGATTGTACTATTATGTGTAATTATAAAACAATGCTTGGGCATGTGCACCATGACTATGTCTAAATACATCTGTATATACAGAAATCGAACCCTCTGGAAGGGAGGGCAAGGAAGCAGGGCCGGGCTCAGGGGGCAGCTGAGCTGTGGCGCAGGCCGAGGACGGCCTCAGAGGACCCCGCGGTGAGCTCTGGAATGAGAATGGCCCTCACAGTTGTACCCAGCGGGGTGATGGCGGCCTTTTGTGCTCCCACGTGGATTGGCCACTGCATGTGGGCTCACCGGAAGGGATGTGCCCTGGGGGGGCTCACTGCGGCAGAGGCAATCTGAGGGGGGGAGAGCTGAAGTCATCTGCCCGCAGCACTCCCGGCGGCTGGGTTGGAAGCCCATTGCAGGGGGATCTGGGTGCTGCATCCGCCCAGACTGTGTCACCGCAGTGCGCCCCGGTGCCTCTGGGATCTACTTCTTCATATATGTTCTGGGAGTCACTGCACGCTGGGCCCCAGGTGGGCCTCCCCTCCGGGGGAGACTTAGAAGGGGAAGTTAGTGGGACACCGCTCAGGGCCATCTCCCTCCTCCTCAGCTGGCACCTCTGCTGCTCTCACCTGGGGGTCTGACTCCTGGCCACTGTGCCCTTCCTAGGCCCGTCACAATCAGGTAAGGGAACATCGAGAGGTGCCTAAGTGGATCACCCACGTGCCACACATCCATCCCCTTGTACTCACCGAGGAGCAGCCACCCCACTTCCCTGGTCGGTCGGGGTCGATCAGCTCTGCAGGAGGGTGACTCCACCTCGTTTGCAGGTTCCTTGGTCCAGGGATGCTGAAGCATCCGGGTGGCACTGGTAGCTTATAATTTAAGATTATAGGATTAAGGGATTCTCGTCCAGCCCTTGGTGGAATTGTTCTCCTTGGGAACCAGACCCTCTAAACCTACAGAGCTCCAAGTTGTAGGGACAAAGCACAGATTCCCCCAGTGCGTCACTGAAAGTGACGGTGAACAGGAAATCTGTGTCGGTCCACTAGGGCTGCCATAGCAAGTGCCGTGGTCTGGGGGCCTTAACCAAAGGAATTTATTTCCTCACAGCTCTGGAGGCTGGAAGTCCAAGATCAAGGTGCCAGCAGGGTTGGTTTCTCGAGGCCTCCCTCCTTGGCCTGTAGATGGCCACTTTCTCCCTGTGTCCTCCTCTGTGTGTGTCTGTGTCCTAATATCTTCCTATAAGGACACCAGTCACATGGGATTGGTGCCCACCCATATGACCTCATTTGACCTTCGTTTCCTCTTTAAAGGCTCCGTCTCCAGTTATAGTCACATTCTGAGGTCCTGGGAGTTAGGAATTCAACATATGAATTTTGTGGGAGGCACAACTGAGCCCATAACAGAAACTTTGGCTTCCATCCCTTAGTTCGGGACTGACCCGTGTGTCCTTTCTGTTGGGGAATAGCACCACACGTGGGCACTTGACTTAAGCTGCACAATGCATCTTGGAGGATGACACCCCATCTTTGCAAGTTGGGGCTTCGGTTGCACCTTTAACAGCAATTCCAGCACATGTCGTGCGGACACTTCTGTGTGGTATAGCTACGACCACGGAGCTGTGTGCGCTGCTCTTGCGCCTCCTTTGCCGTAAAGCAGCTTCCCTGGTCTGATGAAGGTAACGTGGGATCTTGTGCCGCACGCCCTTGGGTGGCGGTGATGGAAGAGTTCCAGTTTAGTTCATTTGCCAGGAAGTGCCACATGGTGCCACGCTGGGGACTCAACGTGTTTCTGTCAGGTTGGGCGTTTGGTGGTGGCAGGGCTAGACCCCCGCCTTGGTCAGTGGGAGCCCTGCTGTTGGGGCCACGCGTAGTCTTCACAGCCGCTTTGCCCAGGTGTCTTCCTCCTAGCACTGCGGTGGCTGATGACAGTCTGGCTGATGTCGACTGGCCAAGTCGTTTGGTTGGTTAGTGCTGCTTCTGTGGGGGACGTGCTCTGCTGGGCCACGTGAGAGAACGATCTTCGCACTTGGTGCCCTCTCCCAGGGGTCCATCCGTGGTCTCTCCTGGACCTGCTTCTCCCAGATCATTGGATCTTTCTCTTGACAAGCCCTGGTCGGCTTGCCCAGGTATTTGCTGTTGACCAGGAGACAATACGTATTCTAACCTCAGGTTACACACGTGGACGGTCAGGTGCACCGCCTGAGCTTTGCCCCTTGGCTTTCAGGGCCACAGCTGAGCGGGTCTGGAACGGAGCTTGCAGCCATTTCAGCTGGCGCCCGCGTTCTGAGACCCTTGGCTGCCACTCAGACCCTGTTGTTCATCACGACAATGTGGCCACCAGGCTTCCAATGATGCCCATCCCCGCTGCACTTAGTGAACTTGGTTCTGCAGGGGATTTCCCACCATTTTTTTTTTTTTTTTGAGACAGAGTCTCACTCTTTTGCCTGGACTAGAGTGAGTGCCGTGGCGTCAGCCTAGCTCACAGCAACCTCAGACTCCTGGGCTCAAGCAATCCTACTGCCTCAGCCTCCAGAGTAGCTGGGACTACAGGCATGTGCCACCATGCCCGGCTAATTTTTTCTATATATTTTTAGTTGTCCAATTAATTTCTTTCTAATTTTAGTAGAGATGGGGTCTCGCTCTTGCTCAGGCTGGTTTCAAACTCCTGAGCTCAAACAATCCGCCCACTTCAGCCTCCCAGAGAGCTAGGATCACAGACGTGAACCATCGCGCCCGGCCTCCCAGCATTTTTTGATGCAGGCATTTATTGCTCTAAACTTCCCTCTTAGCACTGCTTTTGTTGCATTCCATAGGTTTTGGTGTGTTGTGTTTTCATTTTCATTTGTTTCAAGAAATGTTTTTATTTCCTTCTTACTTTCTTCATTAATCGAATGTTTACTCTGGAGCACATTGTTCAATCTCCACGTACTTGTACAGTTTTCAAAGTTCCACTTGTTACCAATTTCT
>CAUYSK010028952.1:0-15362 GCA_963575035.1 Avahi laniger | reverse complement strand
GACGTGTGTCCGAGATGGGCCTTCGCACCTGCCTGACAAGCCGTCCATTGAAGCCACCAGCCTGGGGAAGGTGCCCAGCAAGACCGGGCAGGGGCACCAATGTGCCACTAGCATCCTGGCCCTCGGAGGAAGGGCGTCGGGCACATCTGCAGGGTGGCCGGAGGATGGACGGCAGATTCCCCCACAGACATCTGCCTGCTGGTGGAACGTGCCGCGGCGCAGACGCTGAGGGGAAGTGAGGGGAAGGGGGGAGGCGACTCTTTTTATAGCAAGTGAGCAAACAAACAAACTGTTTTGCTCTAAGAAGCCAAAAAGGAAAAAACGGAAAGAAAGAGAAGACATTTGTGCCACTGCTGGCGAGCTGGTCAGCCCGGGGAGAGGGTCGAGCGCCAGGCCCGCTTCGGCCACGGCAGAGACCGGGGCCCACCTGTGCCACTCGGACACTGGTCGCGCGTTGGCCGGTGCTGGCCCCACATGCGAATGGCCCCACTCTGCGCAGGAGCCTGTGAATGCTACAGGTGGAGGGGAGGTGGAGGGCGGGGACGTGGCCGTGGCTCTGAGCCCTGCCCACCCGCCGCTGTGGGGGCCGAGGTCTCCCGCTCACGAGCTCGGCTTCCAGAGGTTGAGGGGAAGTCGAGGACTGCGGGCCCCGAGTTAACCCCTCACCCCACCTTCTCTCCCACCTCCCTTGTTCCTCCTCCTCCAGTCTTCGGCCCTCGAGCCGAGGAGACGCGCCGCGACCTTGGCAGCCGAGGCGGCCTGCCCTCACCCGGCACGGGGCTGACGCGTGCGTCCCGCACAGAGCGCCCTTTGTTCAGGCCACACAGAAACCAGAGCTGCTCATCAGAGAGAAGAGCTCCATCCCATGATAAACAGCGCGAACTATTTATAACCCTGAAAACATCTTTATTATTATTTTTCTTCCCTCCAGAAACAATCTCACACGATCCTGTTAAGTACACACCGCTGAGGACGGGAGGGCTGGGGACTGGGGCCGCTTTCCCCGGCCCTGCCCAGCGAACAGATGGCGGGGTGGGCGTTAGGTACCAGCCTCCTGGCAATCTGAACATCTGTTCCCGTTAGAAAATGCTAATTGCCATCAATCAGGACAGCACCTACCCACATTTACATGCAAGCACACATGCAAAAAAAAAAAAAAATACATCTAAATTTCTCCGAGTGCGACACTCTGTGCATGCTAACCAGCCGGAGCTGCGCCTCGGCCACACCAGAGCGGCTGAAGGGCAGCTCCCACCCGGAAGGCTCCAGCCGGGGCCTGCCCTGGGCCCACAGCAAGGAGAGAGTTCCAGAGTCACTCAGGGAGTGGCCCTCCCACAGCCCCCGTGGCCTCTCGCCTGCCCACCCGGGGAGCAGACACGGGGTGGTTGGCAGTGTGGGTCACCTGAGATGAACGGCTCCCTAGACAGGACGGGTCTCTGAGCTCCTTCTCCATCTGGATCAGGTGTCTGCGTCAGTGATCCTCTCTCTGAGTGGAGGTTCTGGTATCTCACGTCCCCCAGAGGACTGCCCATGTCCACAGCCGAGGGTCCTGAAGTCTCCCTCTGCCCGGGCTGGCCTCCTCAGGCCAGGTGCTTTCTACTCTGCAGGGCTCCGGCAGTTCAGGGGGGACTGGCGCCCTAGTGGCTTCCTCCATTGCCCAGTCCTGGCACCCACCCGTGGACCACCCTCTGGGAGGCCACCACGCAGCTTCCCCAGATCCTGGAGGCCTGGGCTGGTCCTGGGGACCTGCTAGGGTGGTGGAAGCGGTGCTTCCCCTCACAGGCGGTGGCCCAGGGGAGAGAAGGGCCGTGTCCACGACTGTTTGTCCCTGGGGAGCCCAGGGTAGGGCCTCCCTCTTTCCTCACGCTGCTTTCTGTAGACCCAGGCTGCTGTGTGGGACCCCGAGGGTTGTCTGCAGCTCTGTGGGAGACAAAGGATGTGCCATAGGTGACCCTTGGAGCCTGCATGCCGAGACCCTCCACGTTTCCAGACAGTGAGCTGGAAACATGGGCCTGTTACATAATGAGAGTCCTCCCCAGCACACACGCCCTCCCCAAAAGAAAGCGATTTTGCTAATTTTTCTCCCGGGCAGCAGGCACTGTTGCCAGCCTTGGTTGCTATGGGGCCCGGTGCTGGTTTGAGTGGTAAACGCGGAGGACTGGAGGAAGGGCTGCCACGGGGAGCCACGCGGCACAGCCGACAAGCCGGGCCCAGGTCCCCTCACCTGGGGCAGCTAGCATCAGGTGGGAAGAGAGGCCTCCAGGACTCGGACCTGGCAGGTGACATCACAACAGGCGCGAGCCACCTCGATGGTGTAGTAACAGGAGACATGGCTGTCTGTGACCCAGGTACAGGCTACCCACACGTCTACGCAAGGTGTACGCCGGCACTGTCACGGGCACACTCTTTAGGGAGCCCAGTGTGTGTCTTATTCCCTGGAACAGAGTGTCCTTCTCAGAAATTTCAGGTGATACGAGAAAAACGAGGTGGGCGGGTGGGGGCAGGGGTGGGAGGAGGGAGAGAGTGCAGCAAACTCACTATCTGCCTCCAAATTTCCCTTTAATGTATTCTCCTTTCAGAAGATCCCTGCTCTTGGTGTCAGGTAAGCACGCAGATGTTGGGGACACAAGGCCGAATTATGTCCGTGGAGCACGTCCCAGCTGCGTGCCCGCGGCAGCACCCCTGCGCCCGCCCCTGTGCTGCCTGTCCGACAAGGAGAGGCGTAGCCGCCCCCGCCCCAGCAGCTCTGCTCCTGACGCTTCCTAACATAGAGGGCGGGAGGCACCACCTGCTAGCTGGCAGCTCAGCCCTCCAGCCCTGCTCCGAGAGCGTCCGTCGCCCCGGTCTATTTCCTGCCAGGCTCCAGGAGCTGGTACACGCGTTTCCCGTGTTCCACTTTACCCAGGCTCATTGTTGCCTTTGTTCAGAATTCAGAGTGTTTCTCTCCTCTAAAGGCTTTCACGTTCTCCCAGGTGGGGACCTTGAGCAAGGTCTCAGGAGGCTGTCCTCCTCCTCCTCCTCCTCCGCCACCGCCACTGCGCGCCCCTCCCCTCGCGCTGAGTCCCTGGTTTCCCTGCAGCTCCACCTCTCTCCCCGAGGAGTGCCATGGGCATGGGGACCCAGAAGGCCGTCCTCCTCCCACACCAGGGCCCGGGCGCCGTGCCTCCCCCACCGCCCACCTCCCAGTGCTAAGAGCTAGGAGAGGCTCAGCAGCGCAGGGAAGACTGCGGGGCGGGAACACGACCTCGGTCTCTCGCCCGTCACAGCCTGAACCCCACCTCGCAAGGCGATCAAAAGAGGATGAAGCTTTAAAAACAAACCTTGTAATAATGAAAGAAATCAATGACTTCCAGACAGTTAGTAGATGATAGGTGAACAGATGAACACACACACATGTGCATGGATGGTACGTTGGTCGGATAGGCACATAGATAATAAATCAATACATGGGTGTATGTACAGATGGATGGATACACACATATGTGGATGAGGGACAGACACACATGGACACAGACAAATAATGGAAACATGGACGGATGGATGGATACATACATACGTGGATGAGGGACGGGTACATACGGACATGGACGGGTAATACAAACATGGAGGGATGGTGGGAGGGAGGGCTGATAGACACAGGTAGGCAGGCAGGTAGGCAGGTACCAGGTAGGTGGAGATACGGATGGGTGGGTATGAACAGATATGGACGCAGCAAAACCCTATGCTTCCCCCACACCTTCTCCTTCGTGGCGCATCTCAGGAGGGCTGCACCAAGGCCCTCACACTGAGCTGTGGCCGAGGAACCCGGGTTCAAGCCCAGACTAATTCTCACCAGGCACCAGGTGGTCTGACTTTTGTGTCAGGCCAGCCCAGGTCCAGGTCTGTGCCCATCTCCTCTCAGCAGCACTGGGGCCCCCTGACCACCTGTGTGGTCCTGGAAGCCCCTCCAGGCCGTGGGGACCTGCCTTGACCTGGATAGGGCCATGGTGGAGAAGACAGCCTCCACGCCAGGCCACCTGGTCCTGCCTACGCTCCGGCCTGGACCACCATGCTCAGTGTCTGGCACCCATGTCCTGTCTCTGTGTCCTGCGGGGAAGGACCCCTGATCTCTCTCTCTCTCACACGCCCAGTCTATGGCTGATCTTCAGCCAGCCTGACCTGACCACCCCTCTTAGGGGCTGCACTGAGCCTGCTGGACTGGACTTCCTCCCTCGGCCCACAGCTGGACACGGTCAGGGACATGTGACCCCAGGAAGCAGATTCATCTCCAGGTCCCAGCCCCTCTGAGTGGGCCCCTCATCCCACCAGGATGGGGCCTTCTGAGCCAAGAAAGGACAGGACCTCGTTCCATGTAATGGGAGGGCAGCTGGCCGATGGGGAGGCAGGAAAGCAGGCAGGAAGCTTCCAGGTCCTTGGTCGTGAAGCACACCTGCAAGCCCACTCCCCACCCTGGAAGACACGCTCTCAGGGGGTTCTGAGGATTGACCAGGAGCCAGCATGAAAGCCACAAGCATGTGGCAGAGGAGAGGCTCTAATCCGGCCCCTCCACCTCATCCTGCGTTTAGCTCCACCCAGAGCGCCAGGCCCCGCTCCCCACCCCAAAGGGTGCCGTGAACGTTGGAGCAAACAGCTGTGTGCTTCGATTTCACCCTAACTCGGGAGGTCACAGCCTAAGAGACATCCCCCACCCCCATGGCCAACACACGTGTTCCTGAGACATCACTCCCCCCAATGGCAACATGTGTGTTCCTGAAACATCCCCCACCCCCTATGGCCAACATGCATGTTTCTGAGACATCACCCTCCCCCATGGCCAACATGCATGTTCCTGAGACATCACCCTCCCCCAATGGCCAACATGTGTGTTGCTGAGACATCACCCTCGTCCTGTCCCCAGTGGCTAAGATGCCACGTGCTCACCCTGCTGAACAGAGGGGAAAGAGAAGAGATCGTTGAAGGCAGATGACGGAGGGGTGAGGTAGGACCTGGGCTGGGGCTATTTTCACTCAACAGCTCGCCTCACTGCCCCTGGGCTCCTGGTGTGAAATGCCACGGCGTTACAAGCAGCGTCCCATACAGTTTCATAGGGACATGGCATTAAAATCCGTCCAGCCCAACCGCCCCTCAAAGCACACAAGCATCTGACGTTAGAACCACTTCCCAGTGTCCCCACCAAGTGCTTCCCAAACTAGAGACCCCGCGTCCACCCGGCCCTTCCCCTCCAGAAGGTGTCATGGTAGGAGGAGGCAGCTGACCTGCAGGCTGTTTGGGGACTATTCCTGTTGTGTCACAACCAGCACAAGCACATTGCAGGTTCTATATAATATGTGTGTGAATTTTAAAGACAACAAATAAGACCTTAAAGGAACGTCATGCTTTTCCGACTGCTTCCGGCAGCAGACGCCCAGGCTCGGGTGCGGGTCTATGCTCCCTCTCTTTTGGAGTCTTCAGAGAGAACACGCGAACCTCCAGCACGATGCCATGAGCCTCTCTGTCATCCAGACAGGACATTTAATCTCCTTTGCCTGACACAGCCTCCTGCACACACGTTCTGGCTCTGTGATGCCCCATTACATCAAAAAAATAAAATGAAATAATCACTCCTTCCTTTCTATCCAGTAAAGGAGAAAAACTCAACAGAATTAACTTCTTCATAGACAGACAAAATAAGCTTTTTTCCAGTCTTAGCAGAGCTATTTACATCTCTAGCTGCAAAGTAGCGGTTAGCTCCAGTCCATGGCGTCCGTAGTGCTGGAGGCCGGGGAGGAGGAAGTCTCTGGTGGGAGCCGCCGCCGTGTTTCTCAGCCTGTGGACGGCGGGGAAGGTGATGCGTGCTGAGCCGAGCGGAGTGTGGTGACGTTTGGGGTGGGCATGCACCGGAAAGTGAGAGCAACGCATTTTGCAAAGAGCGTTCAGGGCTGGGCAAAATACTAAATAATTCAAAAATCAGGATGACCTTGCCTTGGGAACTTTTTGAGCCACAGAATGGTCTAGAATAATGGCCGATTCAATTCCATTCTGGATCACAAATAGGAGACAACACTGAACAACACTGGCCGTCCCTGGCCTGAGGGAGATCACGCAGCCTCGCGGGTGCAGGCGTGTGCTTCCACAGCGACAAACAACCTCTCAGCGGATCACGGTGTTCAAAGGATAGTCATCGTCTGAAAGTTCTCTGTATCACAGCGTGTTCTCTTGAGAAGGAAAGATCTCCATGAGTGCAGTGAAACGAGCAACGCGGAACGCACCCCCGGGCAGGGTCTGCCGTCAAGGAAGGGCACTGGGATGCGGGTTTGCTATCACACCCTGCTGGGTCACTCTGCGTCACCCGGGCACACTGTATGTGACCCGAGATTCCGCTGCTGTCCAGGGTCAAGGGAATACTGCAAGAGAGGCGCCCAGAGCTCGGTTGAGCACAGCCTAGCAAAGATGCTCCATGGAAAACCTTTTAGGGAAACCCACCGCATGCAGGACTGTGGGAGAAACGGAAGCAGCAGATGCCTGTGCCCCTAAGAACCCCGAGAAAGGAGACAGGGGAGGGAGACCAGAGAGACAGTTCTACGGGCAGCTGACGATAAGGCGACCCAGCTCTGCATCCGCCTTCCCGCTGCCACCTGCACACACAGAGGACCAGGAGACAGGGAATTGTGGGGGCGGGCCCTGGGACACACCAACTTGACCTCCATCTCAGACAGCAGGTGCCAAACCCAGGATGATGGGTATGCCTGGGGGGACGCATCTGAGATAAACCGCAGTGGCCATGCCGGGGTGTGGGGGGTGTTCTTTAAAAACACTATTTATTTTGAAATAATTTAAGACACAAAGAACTACAAAACCAGTGCAGAAAATTTTTGTTTTCCCTTCTGTTATGGACCAAATTGCGTCCTCCCAAAATTTGTACGTCACAGTCCTGACCCTCAATACTTTAGAATATGACTATTTGGAGATAGCATCCTCAAAGCAGTGACTAAGGTGGAACGAGGTCATTAGAGTGGATCCTGATAAGATTAGATTAGGGCTCAGACCCCTCTACAAACCTAGGACAGAGGTCTCAGAAGAAACCAACCCTGCCGACACCTTCGTCTCAGACTTCCGGCCTCCCAAATTTCGAGAAAATTATTTCTGTTGTTGTAGCCCCCAGGCTACAGCGCTTTGCTGTGGCAACCTGGGCGGACCCTCGCACCCCACACCTGCACCCGCCCAGGACGCCGCCTTGCCACGTTGGCCGGGAGCGCTTATTCAACTGTGTGATCTGGCATGTGCACCCTCTTCTGTGAGCACTTCCCAACCATCTACGCTGAAGGACTCATCGCTTTATTTCCAATTCATGGCAGACATACATTTTTGTTTTTTAAAAAACCTAAAATAATGGAATTACTAGAAAAATGGAATAAAAAAGACACGCGAAATGCAAAGCCTACTTTCTTAGTATTAGAGTCCATGGAGCTGAGGTTCCTGTTTCAACTCGCTACGAAGGATCTGGAATGCTCCCTCTCAGCTCCTGTGCCCCACTGCAGGAACCCGGAGCAGCAGCTCAAGGGCAGGCACCGGTCCCTGGACCTTACTTTGAGTAGCCCTGATCGGGACCGTACGAGACATGTGCAGAGCCCGTGTGGTTGCTAGAGAGCCGCTGCGGGCTCAAATTCCCAATGGCCCTGCGCTAATCATCCGTGTGAGGCCCAGCTTCCTGGTGGAGCCCAGCTCAGAGCCGAGATGATTAATGAGGATGACTCGCATGAATTTTCGGACGGAACCTCAGCTACAATAATCTGCACACGGGTGTTGTTCCTGGACATCAGCGTGATGGATCTCCAAACCTTCAACCCTGCCCCGGAGTCTCCGGGCACACAGATGTCTACCGCGTAAAGCTGTGTTACGAGCATGTTATTTATCTTTGTTGAACTTAAGCTTCTCTTTGACCACTTCCTGGTCCTTCCATAATGTCGACATCCTGACTATTCTCTGCTGGCAGCTGCAGGTGGCCGCACCCTGCAAGTTTCCTGCAGTCCCGGCCGTTACTCAGCACTCCGCGCTGCAAGGTCACTCAAAACGCCATCTGGCTGAGCTCCGTCTCCTCACCCACCCGGAGGAAAGGAGGAAAAGTGTTCTGTTCCGTCTCCGTTTCTCTCCTCCTCCTCCTCCTCTATATGCATGTGTACACACTCACACACACACATTCACACACACACACACACACACACACACTCAGTCACACACACTCACACACGTGAAACTAAAGTCAGGCTTCCTTAACCTCTACTTCTAAATTAAGTTTCCTTCCCCGGGCATTTGCTGACACTGCCTTTCTGCTCTTTCCCCCCAGAACCCAGATGTCTCTGAAAGCACCAGGCCCAGGAATGCCTCGCGTGTCCTTGCAAACTGGGTAAAAACCCTTCTTCTCCCAGTCCAGACAAGCCCTCACTCGTCTGTCCACCCTACCAGCGGCCCCAGCACCGGTGGCCCCATCTGACGAACAAAGGTGTCAACGCAGAACAAAATAGAGAGTCCCCTGAATGGAATCAAGGGGCCATGGGTCTCAGCTAGGGTGGGACCAGAAGAACTGTGTCCGGTTTTCGGGGAGGTTGACTCAGAACCTTGGTGGCTTTGAGAATAAACAATTTGGATCCAGAACCAACAGATTTGCACAAATCCACGTGGAACCTGCTCGTGCCTCTCTGTCTAAGACGCCTTTCTCAAGTCACAAGTCCCACACGGTTACGGGGTGATGGGGCCTGTTTGGATTATACGAGCACACATGTGTCAACATAACATCCTGAAGCATGAAGACTGTTCCTCCTTCCCCTCCACAGAGGTGACAATCACTTACTGGCCCTTGTCATCAGTGGCTCATCCTCTACAGGGAAGGCGGGCCATGTGGACAGAGAGGACAGGGGACAGATTCCCAGATGGCCGCGCTACCCACCTTTGACGTCTGCGCCCGTTGACTCCAGTGCAGCTCGTCGCCAGGCTCTATTTCCTGCCTCGATTGCCCCTTGTTCCCTGGAGCCAGTAGTCCCTTAGTTTAGAGTCCCTGTGGGTCCCCCAAGCCCCGGGCTCTCACCTCCACCATCACGCGTCATTCCTGCTGCCCACCGAGCGTGCTTCAGCCGCAGAGCCGGCACCTTGCTGACGCCCCACACCCATCTCTGCCCAGCACGTGCCCCGAGCCCACAGCTCTGCTTCTCCCTCACCGGCTCAGGCCTGGCTCCGACTTCCCCTCCCATCCGTCCCTCCCGGACAGACCGTGAGAGTCCTGGCCGGCCTGGCCCTAAAACACCTCCACCCCCTCGACTGGAGCAAGGCTGGCTCCTCTCTCCTGTGACAAGTGTGCACTTGGAACCTGCAGCAAGAACCGTTTATTTTTAGGCTCAGATTTGGGGTCTGGCTTTTTCATTCTTGGTCTGTTCTCTGGTCCAATCTCAGCAGGGGGAGCTGAGGTGGGTGGCATATTGAGGAGGGTCCTGGGCGGTCAACACCAGGCACCTGCTCTCGGTGCGTGGACGGACCTCTGCTCTCACGGCTCGAATCATACTGGCCATGTGTCACTGCCGGACCACAGACCCGATCGTTGTCTTACCAACGGCCAGGCGAAGGCTCTTCTCTGGAACTTCCCCATGTCTAGGCGAGCTCACTGCCCTGGGGATGGGGGCCCCCAAGACGAGTAGTGGGGGTGCATGTAGAGGTCACAGCGCTCAGCTTCACCTGCCTCCCAGGAGCCTCGGAGGATATGGTGTCTCCCCAAAAGATAGGTCTTGTGACTGTGACCTTATTTGGAAATAAGGTCTTTGCAGATGTAATCGTGTTAAGATTTGGTCCTACTGGATTAGGGTGGGCCCAACTCAATGATCGGGTCCTTGTAAGAAGATGGAAATGGGAACACACACAGATATGCACTCACACATGCACACACGCGCACACGGAGAAGAACGTCACACAAAGACACAGAGACAGACACAGAGGGGAGAAGCGCACGTGATGCTGTGGGCAGAGACTGGACTGATGCGTGTACAAGCCAAGGAACACCGAAGACTGCCACAGCCGCAGGAGAGAGGCGCGGATGGCTTGTCCCTCAGAATGACCCTACTGACACCTTGATTTTGGACTTCTGGCCCAGCGTTCCTCGAGATCCAGAAGCTATTGTTTTAGGCCACCCAGTCTGTGGCACTCTGCGACAGCAGCCTAGGAAAGCCGCACCGCCCAGTTCACCATCCTGCACGCCGCACCCACGCCCAGCTCTGGGGTCTGCCCCGCGAGACGCCTGCTCATCCTGCCACTGTCTTCTCGGACGGCTCCAACTGGGGAGCTGCCAGCAGAGCCTCCCGCCCCTGCTCCAGTGCTGGAGCTACATCTGGAAACTCTTCTCACCCTTAATCGTCCCTAATGCTTTAACACACTGAGTGACTAATGGGCTCTAATTGGATGGCTTCGGTGCAGAGCGGTGGCCCGGGGCACATGCTGACAGCACCCTCGGTGACCCGCCCGGCCTCCTCTCTGCTCACTCACGGAGCCCAGAAGTCACTAGGAAAATATACTGGCCCGCTTTTCCGTTTTTAAAAAATGTCACACCAGTGCCAACAAGCAGTTTTATCCTTCAACCAACAAATGTAGGGCAAAGAAAAGGATCGAGGAGACGTGAAAGGCAGATGGGACAAAATATCACACATGCCACCAAGGTCTGCAGCATCTGTCTGGAGACAAGCAGGAGGTTCTTGGAGGCGAACCCAACAAGAGTCACCTTACCCAGGTGGGCGGGAAGGTGAGGGTTCCAGCCAGAGGCCTCTCCTCGAAGGGGAAGGAAGTGAGGACCAGGCGTCCCATACGCCCCTCCCGTCCCCACCCCTAGGGTCCCAGATCTGCCGAGAAGGGACCAGAAGGTGGAGAAGCCAAGCAAAGAGCTGGAGGAGGAGGAAACACAGAAAGTTCCTCAATGGGGGTGGGGGGAGAGGGAGGGAGAGGAGGAGGAGGAGGAAGAAAGAGAAGGGGGGGAGAGAGACGCAATCGAGAGGGGCCCCGAGTCCTCCGCTAGTTTCTTCCTTCTCAGGCGCAGCCTGGAGCCTGCTCTGGGGGAAAATGTTCAGGACGGATCAACATGGTGGAGCTTGGTGCCTTCCTGAACCTTCTTCTCCAAACACATTTATCAAGAGAAGAGGCGCCGCGGCGTGTTTAGAAGGATCCACGTTTCCACAGACTGACTCAAGCTAAAGTCTTCACATTAAAATATCAGCCATAAGAAGAAAATAGGATGCCCCTACAGGAAGGAAGAAGCCCTGAAGGCCCCTGCAGCCAGGCGTGACCTGGTCCACCCAGTGGCCCCCAGGACATCGTCCAGCAGCAGGAACGCACTGACTGCGCTCGGAGAAACGCCCCATTAGCTCTGGCGTAACCAGACAGAGCCACGCTCTCCTCCCCCCGCGGCTCTCCTCCCCCCGTGCGGCTCCAGGGAGCCCGGCCACATGGCTGGTGCGGGCAGCCTGCTGCAGCTCGGCCCTCGAGGGCGCCAGGCTCCCCCGTGATGGATCCCAGTTTAACAGCTTTTAAAAGCAAGCAGACGAGAGACGGGCGTGATGGATGAGCGTGGGAAGCCCGCTCATTCGCGGATGATTTATGGGAAGTCGCGTGTTGCTGCTCATGGGTGCGTCCCTGAGGGCGGGGGCGAGATGGGGGCATGAGTTCTAATGTGGAACCGGCTGAAGCGTGCAGGCTGCACGCCTATGCCACGCGTGCACTTGGCCCAACGTGCGTGGCAGCCCCAGCCTCGGCCACGTGCAGTTCCCTATACGTGGTCATTTGTGTCCCGGGCAGAAGACTTTGCGTATCTCTCGGCTCCTAAACACAGGTGCTCCCCAACCCCCAAAGACATCAGGAGAAGGGACACCTGGCTCCTCTGAGTGACCTTGACTTGCACAGCAATGTGGTTTGGGAGGATTCTGATTGTCTCGCGAGGTGGCAGGGGGAGGGGAAGGAAGAAGGTGGTTGGAGGTTGGAAGAGCAGGCGACGCCCACCGTGAGATTTCATCCGGGACCATCTCCCTGCGGAGCTGAAGGACCCTCTGCCCCAGGCCTCGGCCACGGCATGGAACAGACAAATCTCCTTCTGCAGCAGGTTAATTTCCGTCCCTGTTTTTAATAAGGACCCGGAATTTACTATACAGTAAAATCCAAATGGAATCCATATTTAAAGCGATGAGTTTAAATGGGCTCTAACTAATGGGACCCTTTCCAAGGTCCTGGAAATGAACCTAGTCTGGGCTAGGGCCGTGTCCTGGGAGGAAACAGCTTTCTCCCCACCCCCGCCTGAAGCCAGGAGGTGTCTGCAGTGACAGAGCCACACTAAACAGCCTCTTGCCAAGGCCACTCCTGAGTCACAGTCCAGCCCCACCCGAGGGGCAAAAGCTCCTGCAGGCTGTGTCCAGGTTTCTCCACCCCTGATCGTGAAGCCACTCTTGGGAAGCGCTTTCCTCCTGGGACGTTCCTCTGCCTTGGGCCACCCAAGGAAAAGGCCCTGCAGAGCTCTGATGTGCCAGAGGGTGAGCTCAGTGGCCCCCCACTGAGGCCCACCTCCGGAGCACTGCCCTGGGGAAGGGTGCCCACAGGGGGTGAGGAGCAGGCACACCTGACCCTGATCCCCTGCCTGGCCCTCTTCTTCCAGGCACCTTCCACTGCCACCCCCCTCTGAAGGCGATTTAAAGACAGAAAGAGCTTCAAGGCCACACGAGGCCTCAGACTTCCCAGGCAGCTGGCTATGTGTGCATCACGCCTGGCTTGGGGGCCCTTCCCTTTGGGGCTGCTCTCCCCTCCACCCTGCCCTGTCGGCAAGGGCAGACTCCCAAATGCACACCCCTCGAGGCAAGGCTCAGAGAGCACCTTCCGAATCCACAGGGGCTGCAAGTGAACGCACCGAGGGGAGCAGCTCCTGGCAGAAGGGACCTTGTACAGTGACCCCGCCGAGCCCTGGACTTCCCAGACCCACCCTCCAGGGACAGGCCAGTCTCATGCTTTCAGCTCCCAAGACTCCCGGAACTGAGCTCTGGGTGGTGGGGACTCTGATTCTCAGACCCTCAGAAGGCTGAGGCCAGGCCCTGCATTCTGCCTGGAGGCGGCGGCCAGGAGGGGCACTTTCAGTAGTTCAGGGAGATGGTGCCACCGTCACCTGCTGTAGGACGTCTGCGCTCTGCTACTCTCCCCTGGGGCACAGCCATGTGCACCAGCTCAGAACCAGGAGCCGGAGGCTCCAGGGACCACGTATGACCCCAGGGGGCCACTTGTCCCATGGTGAGACCAGCTCCAAACCATTCGTCCAATATAAATTTCCCTCCTCAGCCTGCACGGCCGCTCGGCCAGGGACCACCCTCCCCCAGACCTGCTGGGGTTCTCCCTCTGCCCGTCACTCTCTGCTCACAGCAGCTCCACCACCTGGTCTGCTTCATTTAGCTCCGTGGCCTTACCGCTACCTGATATTTAACCACACGCTCGCTTATTCTCTAGTCCGTGCTAGAATGCAAACTCAGGAGGGCAGGGACGTGGTTTGGTCTCCACTGCATCTCCAGCACCCAAACAGGGCTCGGCACATCCGACGTGCCCTAATATCGTGGAATGACTGGACGCTACGGGTGAGTGGAGCAATGAGCCCACGGCAAGAAGAGAAACCCGGCAAGCCCTGAATGGAGGAGAGTCCACGGGCACCGCCAAGAGAAACAAGCAGCGCACACCTGGAGACGTCACCACTCAGGCCTGGCCGCAGACGTCCAGGGCTCAAGTCTTCGCTGCCCTGCGTGACACTGACCCGCACCTCTGTGCCGTCATCAGCAGGGAGCAGGGCCGCCCCAAACTTCACGGGGTTTGGTACAGAATCTGCCTGGTTTTCGTCCCTGGCTCCTGGACAGTGACCTCTAAAACCTTTGGAACTTCCAGGGCTAGAAGTGTTCATTACTCGTGACCAGCCCCTCTAGACCACACCTGACCTCCTCTGGCCAAGTGACTCTTGGTAGCCTCAGGTAGTGTCACGGGTGGGGCTGTCCTGCAAAGGATTTTTCCCTGAACCTGCTGAGTGTGGCACTGACATGGGGTGGTCAGTGTCAGGTGGAACAGAGCTGCAGCCCACCCACTCGGGACGGGAACGGGGCAAACATCCGTCCCCTCTAGAGCCAAATGTAGCTTTAGGGCCGCTCGCTGGGCTGCCAGGCCTTCCAGGCAGCAGAGCATGGACCGTGCAGGGGAGGGCACCTGAGTTCGGTCGCAATGGCATGTCATGCTGACACCAGACGGTGGACCCCGAACACCCGTCCACCCTCCGTCCCAGGACTAACTTCCCCACAGCCAGGCTGGCTGGTTTCGGGGAACAGGTAGCAGCTGCTCCTCACAAAGTTCCACCCAACACTTTCCTGGGGACCTGCCATCCTCCCTGTCCTAGTCCACAAAGATACCATGACCCAAAACCAGAGATCAGCGCAGAACGTGCCTCCCTGTGGCTTCTTCTGTAAAACAAAATCTCGGCATCCAAACGTTTTCCCACTGCAAATGCAAACTCCCAGGATGGGCGCAGTGTACAGGCGGCGGCCTTACCTGGTGGCAGGAAGTGAGGTCTGCTTTGCCGTGTGGGGAGGCCCCCGTGGGGTTCTTTCTGGAACTTCCCTGGGGCGGAAGTTTGCTGGGGAAGGGCAGGTGTCACAGGAGGAGGCTTAGGTTCTCAGAGACAGGTTTCCAACCTGCAGGGGAAAAAAGAGTAAAAACAAAATGCTTTTGAAGCAAACATCTTCTTTTGATCCAAAACAAACAAAACACTGGCGTTAATAAACAGGAGTGGGGGGAGCAGCTTCAAAGCCAATCGTTTGCCACCATGGATCAGAGACTTTCCAAAGAGCACTTTGCCTATAAGTCCTAAGCGAGTAAAGGGAACCTCGTGGGAAGCAAACAATCAGGACCCCGTTGCCAAACGGTGCGTGGCCCACCCCGTGCTCCGCCGGCCGCCCCTGCGCGCTCTTGCCAGCCGACTTCCTCTCCCCTGCCCAACCCCAGCAACTCTCTGACCCCCGTGCCGGTCCCTTCCTATCTCCTCTCGAACCTCAGCCAGCTCAGGCCCAGGACCCATCCCTGCCATCGCTCCCACAGCTACTTTGTCCCTCTCTTTTAAAACAGTCACCAGACGATGTCACTGTCCTGAGCACAGCCCTGCCATGGCCTCCTATGCCATTCGGAGGAAATACCCGCATTGCTTCAGTGGCCTCAAGCTGGTGAATCCAGCTCATGTGAACTGGAGGGGCTTTCTAAGGAAACAAGACAAGACGATGCGTGCAAATAAGACGCGCAGTCTCGCCAGGTGGTGCGTGCATTGATAGCCCCACGGGAAACCCTCCTCTGCCTGC
>CAUYSK010028951.1:0-14033 GCA_963575035.1 Avahi laniger | reverse complement strand
AAACTTTAACTTAACATAATTTTCAATGATAATTATATATATACGTATATATATCTCTCAAACGATACTCATGGTTAAAAATAAGGGTCAGGGATAAAGTTGGTAGTAAGCAAATCAGTAAATAAATAAATCTCAAATCTCGTTGCATAAAAATTTCAAGTTCTCGTCCGGGCGCGGTGGCTCACGCCTGTAATCCCAGCACTCTGGGAAGCTGAGGCGGGTGGATTGCTCAAGGTCAGGAGTTGGAGACCAGCCTGAACAAGAGCGAGACCCCATCTCTTCTAAAAAAATAGAAAGAAATGATCTAAACAACTAAAAAAAAAAATATATATATATATATATATAAAAAATTAGCCGGGCATGGTGGCACATGCCTGTAGTCCCAGCTACTCGGGAGGCTGAGGCAGGAGGATTGCTTGAGCCCAGGAGTTTGAGGTTGCTGTGAGCTAGGCTGATACCACGGCACTCTAGCCAGGACAACAGAGCCAGACTTTGTCTCAAAAAAAAAAAAAAGATAATGATCTTATAAATAGTACTTATGCGAATAGAAAGAAAATGAAACAAAAACCGTGGTTCTAGTTGTATCCTGAGTCAAATGGAGTAGCCCATTTGTCCATCTGGAGGCAGCGATAAACAATGCAAAGAACATGAGTTTTGGAGCCAGCCAGACCTGAGTTAGAGTCATGACTATAGCATGTAAGAGTTTTGTGGTCTGGCACAATTTATTTAATCTCAATTTTATCATCTCAAGGTTATTGTGAGAATAAAATGAATCAATGTAACTGAAAGTAGCTAGTATAGTGCATCTGGAAACCATTCTTGGGTGGGAGTGGAGGAACATTCTGAGAGGTGGAGGCTGTTGTGGGCTGGGTGGTCTCCTCCAAAGGTGCCTATTGCAGTGGCCTTCTTCCAGGGCTTCGCCTTCTACTCAACATGTTTGGGACCAATGAGACCACTCTTGGCTGAGAGTAGATAAAAACCATTCCTGCTCAGGGCACGGTATGGCAAAAAGGTTCCTGGACAGTCTTGAGAAGAGTGACCAAAAGACTAATGGGCTGGAAGAGAAGCTCTGAGTGACCATCCCAGGAAAAGGAGACAACTCTAATGACCCTTTTGCTCATCTCCTATTAACACTTCCCTGTGTTAACTTGCGTAATAAGGATTTGTCTGCATCAAATGAAATGCAGTTGCTTTGTGCAGCAATTAGGCAGCAGTGTATACTGGTTGGAAGGGTAGGCTGTTGGACAAGTTGATTGGTGTCTCTGAGTCTCAGTTTCCTTATTCCTGAGGATAGTAACAATATTCATTCTTTACTCTGTCTTTTTTGCTGCCTCGTGGCTTCTCCTTGCTCAGAGCTTTTGCCTGCTTGTCACTGCAGCTCACTCATGGCCTTTGAGGCTAATCACTGAGGTCTCTGGGTAGAACTGTTTCTTTCAGATCCCTCAGAAGCTGCTGGCCAGCCCGCAGTTGCCTGCCTTTGCTTCAGTTGCCCATCCAGTTTGGATCAGTGTGGCCAGCAGGGCGACAGGGTGACCATGATCACATGAAGGGCTGGCTGCTTACTCAGGGACAGTGGACAGGGCCGTTTCTCATAGACGATTGGGGGTGTGATGTGCACCATGACTGATGCCCAAGACACGGAGGTGAGACAGAGAGCTTTAATGCAAGGTGGACAGTGGTAACTATGAACAGAATAAAAGAAATGCTGATAAAGAGCTTTATAAATTCAGATGAGATAGAATCGCTTTTTAGCTCTGGCAGTAAGGGAAAGGGTCCATGGAAGAAAGGGCCTCCAGAGTGACTTCTCCTCACTACCCTAAGCCAGCCAGGGCCCATCCCTGGATTTGAAGGTGGGAGTTAGTCCTACCCAAACCTCATGACTGGGAAATTCTGGGAGTCCCTACAATCGGCCTATCCTATCCCCCTGCCACAAGCTTTGATTCAAAGATGGGTGTATGACAAAAGTTAGGCCCGCCAGGGACAATGAGATCTACCAGGAAGCAGATGTTCTCTTCTCTGCTGAATTTGAACATGGAAGCACGTATCCCTACAAACCAGCAGCAGTCATTTTTCAGGCACAAACGAGAGATTTTTGAGCTTGGAACCCTCGCTAAGGAATTAGTAGAGATAGAGACAGAAGCAGGAGAAACTGGGCCTGGACATATTGGGAAAGTATAGAGAGGAGAAAGCAACAATGAGGAGTATAGTTTGATGAGAGCATTGGAGCAAGGGTGTTAATATTGGAGAGGCAGATTAGAGAGGAGGAGAAGAGGGTTTTTTCTATAGGCAATAGGATGCTACTGAAAATACGTAAGTACTCTGATATGAGCAGTGCTGTGGATAAATTAATCAGCAATGTGTGCAAAATGGATTGGAATAGAGGCGGCTGGAGGTTGGGGTTCTGGGGGACCATTGGGAATTTATTGAAATAATCTGAAGACCTGACCTAAAGCAACTGCAGTGGGGCTGGAAAGAGGAGAAGGATGTGGAAAAATAAGACCACAGATTCACGATTTTAGAGTAAGACTTTATCATCTACTAAAGGCTGTATGAAGAAAGGAGCGTGCAAGCCAAGGCTGGAAGAGCACCCTATAAGTTCTTGGATAGTTCTTCGAGGCCAGTAGCTTATTGTGAAAGATAGATGTCAAAAAAATTAGGCAATCAATTAGGAAAACATTTTCTTTAAGTACATTGTCTCAGTGCAAACAGATCATGGTGAAATTTTACAACATTGCACAATAGTCTTGCAATAGACTTGCAAGCCATATATTAACAGACTTCAGGGGCTATTTATGGAGAATGCTAACAACGTACTGTTGAAAGAAGTGGTGTAAAACATATATTTGTTGATATCTTAACTTTTTCTCTAACTAGCTGTGTGACTCTGGGTAAGTCACTTACCCTCTCTGAGCTGCAGTTTCCTCAACTGTAAAAAAAGGGAAAGATAAAGCTTCTTCCCAGGGTTGTGGTCCTCACTTCATGATTTCATAGGAAAATGCTTTGATAGTTTTTTAAAAAATAAAAGGTAAATAATAAATAAAAAGAAAAATGAATAAAAATTAGAAATAAAAGGTAAATATGTTTCAAATTTCTCTCCTTTCCTTTTTCCCTTCGTTTCTTCTTTTCTAAGTATGCTTTGTGTTTGCAGGCTTCCTTTCCACAGGTACTAGTTGTATTGTCACAGCTCGTTGATAGGTTTCATGTAAATTCTGTGGTTAAGTCAGTCTTCTAGATTCTACATAGGTTCATCTGGTTCCAGGCTCATCGGCATTACAGCACCAGGATGGCCTTTCCTTGCCCTGTATTCTATAATGGGGAAATAAATGGAACATGGTGATTCTTTATGATGATTTGCTCAGAGAGCATGAAATCCTCTGGGTTATAGTAGTTGGGGGAAGGTGGTTCTCTTCTGCAAGGGGACTGTGGATGTGGCATGTGCCGTAATTGACGTGTCTGGAGCAGAGGGACCATATAGATGGCTAAAACACAAGGGACGGGCCAGATGTGGTGGTTCACACCTGTAATCCTAGCACTCTGGGAGGCCGAAGCGGGAGGACTACTCAAGGTCAGGAGTTCAAGAGCAGCCTGAGCAAGAGTGAGACCCCCGTCTCTACTAAAAATAGAAAGAAATTAGCTGGACAACTAAATATATATAGAAAAAATTAGCTGGGCATGGTGGCACATGCCTGTAGTCCCAGCTACCCAAGAGGCTGAGGCAGAAGGATTGCTTGAGCCCAGGAGTTTGAGGTTGCTGTGAGCTAGGCTGATGCCACAGCACTTTAGCCTGGGCAACAGAGCGAGACTCTGTCTCAAAAAACAAACAAAAAAACCACAAGGGCTGGGTGCGGTGGCTCACGCCTGTAATCCTAGCTCTCTGGGAGGCCGAGGCGGGCAGATTGTTTGAGCTCAGGAGTTCAAAACCAGCCTGAGCAAGAGCGAGACCCCCATCTCTACCAAAAATAGAAAGAAATTAATTGGACAGCTAAAAATACATAGAAAAAATTAGCCGGGCATGGTGGCGCATGCCTGTAGTCCCAGCTACTCGGGAGGCTGAGGCAGAAGGATCGCTTGAGCCCAGGAGTCTGAGGTTGCTGTGAGCTAAGCTGACGCCACGGCACTCTAGCCCGGGCAACACAGTGAGACTCTGTCTCAAAAAAAAAAAAAAAAAAAACCCACAAGGGACGATGAAGGCCATAGAAGAGCATACATCAAATACCGTGGCTGGTGTGGAGGGGAGGGTCACCATTGTGGAGCTAGTGTGTCCTCAGCTTCCCACTTCCCCTCCGCTACCATTTGCTGAATGCTTCCTATGTGCTAAAGACGTGTACCATTTCAGCCAGTTCTTGAAATAACCCTATGAGGCAGGTAAAGCATTGTTATTCTGCACATTTGACAGATGAGGAGGCTGAAGCTTAGGTCACTTGTCCAAGGTCCCAAAGACAACTACTAAGTGACAGAGCAAGGACTTGAACCCAGGTTTTACTGTCTCTGGAGCCCATGGTTTTAACTATTGTCCCATATTGCCTGTGCTGAGATTTCCTGGGAAGCCTTCTTTTGTTTTATAGGCACATGATTTATATCAACCACCCGGGATGGAATAGAGTTGAAAAGGAGATTCGGGAAGTATTGTCTCTCCAAGATTACTCAGCTCTTTGATTTATCCCCTGGGAGCCACACTGCCTGTCAGCTAGAAGGTGCTGGAAAAAATTAGATTGCTCCAGGGTATTCTCCTGTCACACAATTTATTATTTCTAAAGATAAGGCCTAAAGAGACCTCTATACTACGTTATGTTTCTTCTAATGAATGAAAGCAGAAGAGCATCTGTTTAGCATTTCACATATGCACGTGGCTCACTTTGGTTAAAAGAGAAAAATAAATACGAAAATGTAAGAATTCCGAAGAATTACCCCCTTTGTGGCTGGCTTGCCCGCTGCTTGAGTATAGAACTCACAGGGGGTAATTTAAACTTGGGGCTGCCAGAAAAGGATGTCCCTGTTCTTGATTAATCTGGAAGACTAAAGATCTTCCTAGGAGAGGACTTGGATCCCCTCCAAGAGTCCAACCCTAGGTCATGATCTGAAGCTTGGAAAAAGCGCTGAGAATCTATCAGAGGGTGGGATAGAAGGAGACGTCATCTCATTCAGCACCTTCCTTTAATTGTGAAATACATTAAAGCCCCGGGTGCTGGATACCTGCCAATTGCCCCTCCAGACCCGCTCTCCACCCTTTTCCATCCTGTCCTATGTCCTGGGAGGCCGACTCGTAGGGACAGCATCAGCGGGTTCCCTTACCCTCTGGCTTCCAGTCTGGTTAGGCCAAAGGGAAGTACTACAGGAGATCAGAGGGCAGGAGGAGAGTGAGGTGAGGGCATTATTTCCTCAGCTCCCTCCCTCCTGGGCACCCTGGATGAAACACATCCTTCCCCTGAAGGCCACAGCCCCTGTCACGTGGCTTTCTCCGTCCAGCTGCCACCTCTGGTTCAAGCAGCTGCTCCTCCTGTGCTCTTTCAAGGTCTGGGGGTAGTAAGGGCTCCTCGTGCTTCCCCGCCCTTAGAAACTGCACTATCCATGTCGTCACACGCCTTGAAGTAGCCCCACTGTTACACTCTAGTCACATTACCCAGTTTCTATGTGCCATCTCTTTCCTGCTGGTACCCTGACCGGCAAACCCAGAGAGGTTTAGTGACTTGCCCAAGGTAGAAAGATTTGATTATATACCAGTGTGTACCAATAAAAAGAAATAAAACTGACATAGTATTTTACAGTTAACAAGGCACTTTCATAACCATAATCTCAGGGTGCAGGAGAGATATTAAACTTCCCACTTAGAGACCAGGAAATTGAATCTTAGAGAAGAGGAGGAATTAGTCACAGCTGGTGAACATTAGCACCATCCTCATACCCGATACGTGGGCTCTGCCTGCACCATGACTCACTTCCAGGTGAGGGCAGAACCTCTAATTCTTCACCAGTACGACAACACACTTTGAGCATCAGAAAAACAAATATACCCAGAATTCCACCTTCCAGGCCCAGAGTTAATGATGCCACATACACAATTCAACAACCCTGTGAGGCAAGTGGTATCATCTCTATTTTATAGATGAAGAAAATGAGGTTCAGAAGGCTAAATATCTTACTCAAAGTCAACTGGGAAGTAGTTGGAATTTCTTTTTTCCAAAATAGGATCTCACTATGTTGCCCAGGCTGACCTTGAACTCTTGGCCTCAAGTGATCCTTCTGCCTCAGCTTCCCCAGGAGCTGGGATTACAGGCAGGAGCGAATGCTCCAGCTAGTAGCTGGAATTTGAAGCTAGGCCTGTCTGCCTGCTCTTTCTACTACCCTGCGCTGCCCGTGTGTGCAGGGATGTGGATTTCTGACAGTACTGCAGGCTGTAGGCCCAGCACACCCATTGTATTTTCTCCCATCAAACCAGTCCCAGTCTGATCTTCAGACTAACTCTGGGAGCTTGGCCCGGCTTTCCTGTTGGGCAGCCAGGGAGGCTTCTGTAGATAAAACATGATAGAAAATGGAGTGTAGCTGATTAAGACCAAGAGATAACAAGGCAAGGCCAAGTGGGCCCTTTGTCCTAGATGGCCTGAGAAAAATGCAGCTGGGGTCAGAGCTGCCTCCCCATTCGAAGCTACTGCCGTTAGGATTAAACAGAAATGATAAACATGCAGTGTAGGGGAAGTGGAACATAGAAAATGTAGATAAGCAAAAAAACAAATTTGAAAAGGGTCAATTCGGTGCCCTGCCATTTTGCCACAAGCAGAGCAGGGCTCTTGGGAGAAGCACTGGAGCCTGGCTTGAATCTCAACCGTGAGTGAACTTCTTGTTCTTGTTGGCAGGTTCAAGGGTTAGTGGTCACTGTGCTTTCTGTTTTAGGCGGGCTTTTGGCCAGAGTGTCCGGGTACCCGATTCAAGCCAAGTCATGAGGCAGTCACCAGTGGAACAGAGAAAGGGAGGCTGGTGGGTTGGGAGGTGGGCTCCTTGGTGGTACAACCCAGAGGATGGAGTGGTCCCCAAGACAAGGGGGGAAATCTACAGGGACGTTTGTTCTGTGGAAAGATTTGCCTCCCTCTAATGCCCACCTTGAAAGGTTGGTCCTCCTTTCCTGCATCCTAATAAATTGTTGCTTCCAGACATATTTTGGCATTGGAGCCTGCCCTTCCTATGGCCAATTAACAAAACTGTTCAAGGATTAGGACATAGCGTTGCAGAGTGTCAGAGCCAAGAAGGACCCATGTTGCCTAATTCACTTATTTAACACGTGCAGAAACTGAGGTTCGCAGGTGAAATTGGCACACTGAATGTCATACAGTAAGTTATTGGCAGTGCCAGGCCTGAAACCCATGTCTTCTGCTTCTGTTCTATGTGCTCTCAGACTAGACATCAATTTTCTCAGCCAGCATCTGGGATGGGGAAGGGGAGTCAGTACTTAGAAAGAAGTAATTAGTAGCCTAATCCCACAAATAATAATTAGGAGCTGAAATTTATTGAGAGTTTCTTATGTGCCAGCAATTTTATAGTCATGATCTCGTTTAATTTCCACAGTAACCCATGAAGTAGATGTTATTATTCCAGGTTTTTCAGATGAGAAAACTGAGGCTTAAAGAAGTAGCACAACTTCCCCAAAATCACACAGCCAACAAAGAACAGGGGGAGGGGGAAAACTTAGGTCTGTTGGATGCAAAGCCCTATTTCCGAGCCACTGGATTAACATAAAACGATCCTGTAAAATGTGATCTAAAATGAGACGGGCACAACTTTTAAGCATCTCCTCTCGTCATATCCTACTGCTTTAAGTGAATCCATGCAGGACTGAACCTAATGGTTTAAAGCAGCAGTTCTCAAGCTCTCATGTTCATCAGAATCACCTGAAGAGCTTCTTAAAGTCCAGATTTCTGGCCTCCGCTCCAGAGTTTCTGATACAGGTCTGAGATGGGGCCTGAGAACTTGCAATTCCCAGGTGATGGTGACGCTGCTGATCTGGGGACCACATGCAGAGTGTCACTGATCTGAAGGAATCCTTAAAATATTTTACGTCAGCTGAATGTTCTTGCGTTGGGTCTTATTTTCCAAGTAACTATTTAGGGGCAAAGTGGCTATGCCTAAATGAAAGAGATTTTTGATGTCAGGAAATAAGGGAAACTATATTATCACTTGATTTCCTGACTACCGTTTCGAAAGGATTGTGGAGGGGTCTTCAGCTGCAGTGAATTGTCAGGAAGACTAAAGATTTAGGCTGAGAAGCACAGGCTGCTGCATGCAGCACAAACAAATGAACTCCAGCCGTTTCTTGTATTCCTGCCCCACTCGTTGGGAGATCCAGGGTCCTGGGGAAGAGAGTGCAACCAGCTGAAATTAGTTCACATGTTCATTGCTGAGCCAAGCACCACGGCCAGAGGAATGTGATGTTCTGATTGGCCAAACCTGAGTCACATGCCCACTCTTAGAGCAGAAATTGACATGAACTCCAGGAAATGAGTTCCATTGAGGTGCTGAGTCTGAAAAGGAGGGTGTGAGTGGTTCCCCAAGAGGAAGCCTGGCAATGAGGACACCAGAAAGAAGGGTAAATGGAGGTCAGGTGGCAAAACCACACATGCCCACGTTTCTAATTGCTAAGCAACATTTTGCCTTGTGGTTCTGATTACTCTTCTGCTCCTCAAAGCTCTCCTAGCGCAAGGGCTGACCTTTGGTAGATGGAAAAGGGCCAGACCCAGAAGCCCTTGAGTGAAGTGGAAAGAGATCTGGGCTGGAGATTTGGGTTTTAGTTCTCACAGTGCCATGAACTTCCTTCCCTCCCTGAGTCTCAGTTTTTTCTTTAGCTGTGAGATGAGGAGACTGGGCAGAATCTCTGTGGGGCCCTCGTAGCTCTCCTAGGCTGTGGTTCTGGGCAATGACACAGACAGTGGTGGCCTCCTTTGCTTCTCACATCATATCTCAGAAATGAAGGCAGCTTTCTCTGAACATGGGCAATCTCTGCCATGGAATGATGTGGCCTGCTGGAGAGTGCCTCAATCTTGACATCAGATGGTTTGTTTTGGTTCCTGACTTTAATTTCTGATTCCTTCTATTACCTGTGCAACCTAGGCAAATTACTTAACCTCTCTGGAACTTCTAATATGAAGTGGAGGTAAGGATAATCCCTGCCTGGTCTCAATGGTTAATGAGAGAATCAAATGAGACAGTGGATGTGAAAGTGTTTGCAAGCCCCAAAGTGATGTGCAAATGGAGGTCCCACCCACCCAGGGCCCCTGCCTCCTAGACCAGTGTGGTTCAAGGACTCCTGAGAAAAGGTCAGTGCCCACATTCAGTTAGCATGAGCCCTTCCACAGTGCATGTGTCTCCCACTTGTATAATATTTGTTGTATACATCGTTATTCTGCATGTAAATGCCACATCAGGTGGTAAACTGAGGCAACTGGGAGGTTGGGATAGGGATAAGAGGTCACTGATGATTTCAAATCTTGCAGGGAGAATCTACCCTGGAGTCTCAGCCTGGGGCTCTGGGCCACAGCAGTTGGCAGTGAGGGAGCAGGAAGCCAGGCTCTGCTCTTCTGACCATCCTGTCCCTCCACGTGGGCTTTGGACAGAATCCAGCCTCTGACTTGTCTAGTGGGGAGTGGGATAGCCATGTCCGCTCTGATACTTTACAGTCATCTCAGATTATCGTGTTCAGAATGTGTATCTTGGTCTCAGTCCCTACCTCCGAAATCCATTTTCTCCCAATTCTGTAAATGTCACCTGCAGCCATCCAGTCTTCCATGCCAGGTACCTCAACATCTCTCTTTCACCCCCCTCCAATCCATCATCAAATTGTGACTATTCCCCCTCTAAGGCAGATTTCAGTTCCACTCATTTTTCCCCATTCCCACCACCTCCACCCCTGTCTGAGACACTGTCATCTCTTACCTAACTAGTAACACCTAACTGGTTTTCCCAATTGAGGTCCTGTCCCCCTGCATTCTAATGTGCATGTAGCAGCCAGAGTAAACTTTCCAAAATGCAAATCTGGTGGCATCCCTATCCCCCTTACGAGTCTTCAAAGACTGCCTGATGCATTTGGAATGAAGTCCTGGCTCCCCAGTGTGGCCTGCGGAGCCCTGCAGGAAGCGGCCCTGCCCACCTCTCCAGCTCCAGCGGCCTCTCACTGCATTCCCCATTGCTCCTGACGCTGCAGCCTCTGGCTTTCGTCCAGTTCATGAGCAGGCCAAGTTCCTGCACATTCCAGCATCCCAAAGTGCTTTCCTAGGCTATTCCCCTGCCCGGTCTGCCCTTCCTCCTTTCTTCACATAGCTGCTTCTGTTCATACTTCAGGTCTCAGCTGAAAAGGGTCAGGTTTTCAGTGAGGCCTTCCCCAGTCACCATACCCAAGTAGCCCTCCTCCCCCTCCCCACTGCTGTCCAGTTATTCTCTCGCGGCAGTCTTTTCGCGTCCTCCATAACCCTAACCACAGTTCCTATTTATCATTTACTTGCTTATTGCCTAGCTCCACTACACTGTAAGCTTCATGAAGGCATGGAAAGTGCTTTCCTTTTGTATCCCCAGCACCTGTGTGCTCCATAAATATTTCTTGAATGAAAGAAAAAATAATTGCAAAAATTAAAGACCCTGTCCCTGTGTCTTCTTTGAAAGATTTTTCTCAAAGGCGCTATACTGTGAAAGAATAATTCTAGGCACCCGGTGGGAGCCAGGAATAAATAGAGATGCTGGCACAAGAAATGATAACTGGGCCGGGTATGACAGTAAGTCCGGCTCATGACTGTAATCCTAGCACTTTGGGAGGCTGAGGCAGGAGGACTGCTTGAGCCCAGGAGTTTGAGGTTGCAGTGAGCTATGATGATGCCACTGCATTCTAGCTGGGGTGACAGCCAGACCCTGTCTCAAAAAAAAAAAAAAAATGGATAACTGGCTTAGTTCTTTTCTCTACTCCTAAAAGTACCCACCCAGCGCTAAAGGGGCCTGTGACGCCATCTCCCCCTACTCCCTCCGCACTGGGGTAACGCGCTTGGCCATATCCCAAGTTAGTAGGCTGGCCTACCCTGTCTGCTCCCTTGACCCTGACCATGGCCTTCCCCCACCACACGTCCATAGCAAGTGCCTGGACTCTCAAGCTCTTCTAAAATGGCTTTCAGGAAAGGAGCCAATACATTTGGGCACACTGGTGAATGAGAGTAGACACTATGTTTTTCACAGCAAACAATAAGCCACTTAAGGTAACAAAGGATTTTGTGACACTTCCTGCAGGACAGACTACACAATTTGCAGGGCCCGGTACAAAATGAAAATATGGGCGCCTTGTTAAAAAATTATTAAGAATTTCGAGACAGCGACAGCAGAGCATTCAGCCAAGGGCAGGAGCCCTTCTAAGCCTGGGTTGCACGCCCATGAAGCTGGCCCTGCTTGCTGCCTTTGGCGACACGAGATGCATTGGGATTCTCCAGGTTGGCCATGCTCTGTTCGTGGATACTGCAGCTTCCCGGAGGTCCTTTCCCCATCAGCTCCAGAATGATACCTATTCCAGGGAGAATGCTCTGCAGTTGGGATATACCTGGCATACAAGAGGCGGCTGCTACTTCTTTACTAAAAGTTTCCCTCCGACTCCATGGTTTCTAGCTAAGTCAGTTGACTCAGGGGAGAGCCAAGTTTATTTTCTTTTATCTAGAAGCTTAAGGAAGCAGGAAAGTTGTTTTTGTAGAACTCCCTAGAAGGTAAACATGATGACATTCTTTCATTCTGTTTACAGGACACATTGGCATGAAGGGAATTTCTGTTGCCACCACATGCTACTGTTTACCTGTCCTTCACACACCTCCAGAGCAAGTGAGACAGCTGCCACAGGGGCCCAATCTTCAGGAAATTGGCATGATTTTAGGGGAGGGGAGAAGAGTGTGGCAGGCCCGGGCGGTGACCCTGAGTGAGAGTGGCTGGGGACACTGGCTTAAGTTTCCCAAAAGCCACTAGCGGAAACTCTGAACTACATTCACCAAATTAGTCAATCAGTACATATTTATAAATAAATTATAAATATAATTGTGGATTTAATTGAATTTATTTTTGAGTAGGTAATACATGCTTATGGTTTAAGACTCAACAGTTACAAAATTATTTATTGTGAAAAGTTTTCCTACTGCCAGTAATCCATTTTCCCTCCCTGCACGCAGTCATCATCACTGGCTTTTTTGTTTTTTTTTTTTGTATCCTGGCAGAAATACTGTTTGCATAAATAAGTAAATATGTATACATCCTTCCCTTTTTTTTCACCAATGACAGCATACCGTAACACCTTGCTTTTTTTCACTTAACAATATATCTGGGAAACATTTCTATACTCACAAATAGCTTCCTCGTTATTTTATAGGTGTACCTCATATCCTCATTGCATACCTGTATCGTAATTTATTTAACCAAGTGGACGTTTAGGTTCTCCCAGTCTTTTGTTATTACGAACAATGGTGTGATACATAACTTTGATGATTGAGGTTCAGAGCTGTTCTTGGTTCCTTTAAGGAAAATGTAGGTGAGATTCGCCCTCACCTTCTCGTTCACAGTCGCTGAGTCAAAGAGTGTGTGCTTTTGTACATTTGAGAGAGAACTGCCATTTATCCTTCTGTGGAATGTGACAGATGTTCATTGAGTGTGCACTTCGTGCTGACACTGATGCAAAGCACTGGAGAGAGAGCAGTGACGTGACAGATTCCTGCTTTTATGGGGACTTGTCTGGTTGGGGACCAGGGAAGGAGACCAAACAATCAAGAACCCAAATGAATAAACAAGAGAATTCCAGATAGTGATAGATGCTGTGGGAAAAAAAAAAAAAATCAAACCCAGGTGACACGGCGGTGCTTCTGTGGAGTGCCATCTTAGACGGTGGCCAGGAAGGACAACTCTTCGATAACCGATGTCTCTTGGATAACTGAGCTGTGCTTGGGGGGATGGTTCCAGAAGAGGTAAAAATGAACCCAGCCCTTTGAATTTATGTGATTTGTAAAGCTCTTTCAGACTTTCCCTATCAATTGATTGCTTAAATAGTAGGAATTATTATACTTTGTTGGCAGGGGGTGGTGGAGGCATTTTCTCCCCACCACCCATGATTCTGTTTTTGCAAAAGAGAAAATATCTTCAACTATTCACCTCAAGGAGGGCTACCCCTCACACTGAGGACAGACCCGCGAGGATTGGCTTCAGCTGCCTGGGTAATTCGGGCTGCAGGGCTCGGGGTTTTCTTTTGCTCCACCTGGCCTGCAGGCTTCAGAAACTGAGTCTAGTGGCGGCGGCTCAGCTGAAGGGTCCAGGCCCTCGCTCTGTTCTTCAGGTTCATTTCCCTCAGCCATCTGATTCGATGCTCGTAGAGCCAGAAGCGTCAGCATAGGAAACAAGTTGGTTGGTAACCTTCCTTCCGCTCAGGGATAATATTGAAAATGTTGAACGATCAGTCCAGCCAGAACCAAGCAATCAGGCAGGCGCCGGCGCTGTGCCCAGTGGGTGCATCTCTTCTACTCCTGCCTCTGCGCACACTTTTCTCCTGTCCCTTTCATCTGCAAGGCGGGCGGTTCCTTATTGTTTCTGCTTTTTAAAATCCTTCTTGCACTTCAGGTCCCAGTTCAAATGCTCCTCATCTGTGAAATCTCCCCTCCTTTCATCCCGCTTTAAACATTATATGTAGGGTCAGAGCAGGCTTCAGCTTTCTTCCCTGCAAGGGCTTTTGGGCAGAAGCTTTGATACTTGTGTCTCTCCCCCAGAGCCTTGTCCCTAACAGGTCCGCAACACACGTGTGCTGGCTGCAGAGTAAGAGTTGCCCCTCATTTGTAAGGTGACGCTGTATCCCTACGACCTGGCGATGCGCAGGGGAAGGGGTTAGCGCAGTGTTGTTGCTTGAAGTTTTCTTTTCTTTTTTTTTTTTTTGAGACAGAGTCTCACTCTCTTGCCTGGAGCGAGTGCCGTGGCGTCAGCCTAGCTCACAGCAACCTCAAACTCCTGGACTCAAGCAATCCTACTGTCTCAGCCTCCCAAGTAGCTGGGACTAC
>CAUYSK010028949.1:0-20369 GCA_963575035.1 Avahi laniger | reverse complement strand
GGATTAAACTTAAGCCCATTATCCAAAGTGAGGCACCACAAGATCGGAAGAATGGGCTCCACTTGTACTCGCCATCAAATTGGTACTAACTGATCAACACTAGGGTGATCACATGGCAGAAATACTCTCCAGGGATTAGGGGGATGGGGGGGGGTAAACCTGCAACTAAAGGACATGGGGAATACTGTAGGGGGGAAGGGCAGGCCTTTAACCTTCGCTTGGGTGAGGCAAAGACATAAAGTATAACCATAATGTTTGTACCCTCATAATACTCTGAAATGAAGAAAAAAAAAAAAGAAATGTTTAAAAAAAAAGGTCTGTTTTAAAAGCTGAAGCATTTTATTCATAGGCTTGCCTCCAGCCCTTTGACTATTTATTATTACACACATCCATTCAAAGCTTATAGCAAATTAGGAAGAAAAACAGGCATACACACAACAGAAGGGGAAAAAAGGCTAAAGGAGAAAGAAAACACTATGGTGATGTTGTTATGTGTTTCACATCTTACATGGAAATGATTCTGGAAACAATTAAGTTTGGGGAAAAAAAGTTGGTTAAGCAAAATTATACAGGCTTGTTTACTTCCTGACTTATCAATTTATTTAGATTGTGATTCTAAATGAAATATATAAAAAGCAGCCTTTCACAAATTTATCTGACAGAGAATCCTATTAGGAGAGCTCTTGCAGAGCCAGTGTTCTGCAAAAACTGTGGGGAAAACTGACCTAAGTTCAAATAAGTACAAAATAGCTGAAGCTGCAATCCTAGGGTACCTTACATTTTTAGAAACAATAGTAAAATTAACCTATAAAAGAAAGCTAAAAGCAAGTTTATTAATATTTGTAAAAATCACAGGATATAATATTTAGGCATGAGTTACATTAATGACCATAAATTTTAAAAAATAAAATCTTATCTTTAGAGTTTATAGGGAAAGCCTTTCATTCCTTTAAATTAATGAATTCAACACACATGACCACTTTCTCAAAAGCTTCAGACCTAAAGTTAACTAATTCTGGTAGCACAGTGCTCATCATATGGCAGAACTTAGTAACTATTAATCAGTAAAAAAAACACACAAAACACTATGCCATGCACATAATTTGGATTCTTTTGATTGAATCTACTTACACATATTGTTCTTGCTATAAATTTACCATTTTCTCAATCAGCACCATCAACTTCTAACTACTGATGTTGCACTGTTCTCTATAAATCCAATTCTGCATTTCTAACTTCAGGTCTAAAGAAAGTTTAAGTTTTCAAATCATTTACTCCATTTTGTCCCTAATTTGTTTCACTGATTTACCAATCATTCCTCATTTTGAAAACAGAAAGCACAACAACATTATTATTAAGAGTTAATACAAGAGGATCTACTCTGTCCCAGGCATTATTCTACCCTACAGGCTTTGAAACGGTAAATCCTCACGAATACTTGGAGTTGAGGGATGGGTGTCAAAAACATGTCACTATAACAAGATTCTATATTTCCTTTTGATATAAAAACTGTACCTCTTTGAGTTTAAGACCACAGGCTTCATTTTTGGTACTGATTCTTTTAAAACAGGAACTTAACTGTCCCTACTCTAAAACAGGACCCTAATCTGATATAGAAATAATTCAGAGTAGAAAAAAGAAACATTCTAATCAGTCATGGGAAAAGGCTACTTCTTTTTTCCTATTTGGGTAATTATTCGACATTAATACATTGGCACAGTGATAAAGAGAAAAACAGAAAAAAAAGTAATAGAAATCATCTAACTAATAAGATAGAGTCAAACTTTAACCATTTTAACCTAAAGCTAAAAGTATTCCGCTTATGTTTTTAGTCTTAAAAATGCTTCAATCTTTTTCCTGGGGAAAATTTCTCACTTTGCAGTTATATCTGAATACCTCAATTCCCTTATTCCCATACTTTCACCTTGAGATACTCTGCATCTGCTGATTATAAAAAACAAGAACAATGGTCCAGAAAGCAAGAATGGTGTAAAATTTTGAAATAAATTTTGGCAATGGTTGATAATTTTCTTTTCTTGGGAAGGCCTATCCTTTATCTGGAGTTTACGTCCTACATTTTCAGTGTTAAAATTTCCTTTATCTTATATAACGATGGTGATAGTACACAGCAATCCTTATTTGTATTTTTTTAAGCATTCTTCCTTGGCAAAATAAAAAATTGGCACTCCTATGCCAAACTAATTTTTAAATTCCTATACTTTTCCCTGAAATCCAGAAATTTGAAAACCACTTCTCTAGTGGTTTTCAATAATCTATACCCTGCTCATATAAGATAAGCTTCAAGTTAATTTTCTATTCTTTTCAAAATAGAATGTTACAAAATTTTAAGAACTTTTTGGCTTAAGGAAATGTTTATGGTTTAATAATTTTTATAACTTAATTTAAAATGTTTATCATAGCAGTGGTATTACTCCTTTCAGTCTATTAAGTAAATCCAACTAAAGAGTATTTACCTGGAATAGGTAATTCTCATTAGATCTAACTTGACCTTAGTTATTTTGTCATTTGTTCAACCTTCATATAATTCATTGTTAGTCTTTCTTATACATTAATCTCTGGTATTTTTAACTGACTGCTATTCATTTTAGAAAATATATACATTGTATAAAATATACATCTAAGGTACAAAAGCAAGACCCAAGAAAAAAACGTATGTCAATAGGTCTTACCAAGAGCAAAACTTCCAAAAATTACTTATGATGCAAGAGGTTTGGTATTTTTCCCCCCTCACCATATAAGTACACAGGGAAGTAGTCATATACTTTTAAAGTTCTTACTAAATCCACAAACTTGGTAACATTTTAACCATTTGAACGATAACTACTACCATTGTTTTATATCACTAGTTCCCAGAAAATAAATAGAACATAAAAGACATGCTACTCCTCCAAACCACCTAACATTGGACTGAAAACTGTCACTGAAGCCATCATTGAAAGGAAGCTTATTCAAACCTGTATTCAACAATACCTCTGAGAGAAAACTTGAGCTACTTTTTTCAGTACAATATTTGTACATACAAGTTAACAGGAAAGTTTTAAATTCTGAGTAGTTTAAACCCAGAGCATTAAGATGGGTAGATAATCAGAATTACACTCTCTACTTCTACCTTATCCCTCACCACTCATGCTGCCAAAGCAGACCTTGTTCCAGGCCTCCTGAAGAAAACAATAATGGGTAGTGGGGTGGCCCTATCTCCTGTGAAAAAGAAATAAAGAATTGCTGGAGTCTCAAGACAATACAATTTGACACTCAACTTGGTGACTAATTATATATATTCTAATTATATGTTGTATATAGAATTCCCTAACTACATCAGGAAATTCTTTGTGGGCATAAATCCCACTTCAAATATTCTACCTATTGTCAAAGTGTATTTAGTAAATTAAAAAATTCACTTATATTAAACTTAAAAACAATATTTATAAAGCATTTAAAGCTGAATTTTGAAAAATTATTTTTAATACTTACTACTTCAGCTTCTGTTCTTGTCTTGAATGTAATTACTGCATGAAGTGAAGAATCATCAATCTGATAATCTTCTATTTCACCATATTGCTTTAAATTAAAAAAAAAGTATTTCCCCCAAATAAATATTTTGAAATATCCCAAAATCCTAATGGTATTAAAACCATTAAAATACTATTAAGTATAATCTAGAATACATAACAATTTAAACTGGTTAACAGAAAAGAATGCTGAGTAATTCATTTTAGTACTTGATATTATGAGATAAAGGGTGATCTTATTTTCCAATCTTATTTATCATTCTACACTTTCTAGAATTAGTGAAACTTATACTCAATTGAACTGTTCTTTAAATGAAAGAAATAATGGTCAAAGCCTGAGCTTCCTCATTGACCTCCTTTTTACACTCACTAATCCAATCCCAGGATAATTTCTTTCTTAAACAGCATACTGAATCCTCAGAACATTCTATGAGTTTTGGTATCGCTCCCAATAAATGGGGAAAAAAGATTCAGAAAATTTAAGTAATTTTCCCAAAGTAATTAATTATCTAAATGAGAGTCTAGGTCTTTTAATTTAAAAGTTTAACACTCTAACCATGCTTTCACTTACTGCATACTTCAATACCATACACTCTTTTAGGACATTTAGAAACCAAACACTTTACATTAGGCCGGCTTTTGGTTTATTGAATTTCCCCGCCATGTGTAGGAAGACTGTTCTAGAAATAGCAACCTTTATCACATAAAACTCTAATCTTTTATATATAATACTTTCCTTTTTTCTTACCTCAAAATAAAATTATAATCACAATTGCATTAAATGCACTCACACATCCCATAGAGAAAAATTCTGTAGAACATAGTTAAAAGAATAGACCCCAGAGCCACTCAGCACTGCCAGGTACTAGCTATGTAAACTTGAACATTTTTAAACGTGAATTACCACTGCTAACTTTTGAGTGGGATTTGACTCTCCAAATGCATGTTAAGAATTTCCACTTAGAGGCTCTGAATATTTCTCAAACCAAAACCATCTCAGTCTCACCAAAATACAATCATAACAAACTCAGCTGGTTTGTTCAGATTATTTTAACATATTAATTGCTATTTTCCTGATCAGCTGTATAACTATACACAATACACTTATATTATCAGGAACTCCTTTCCCTTGTGGAAGGTACAGAAGTGGGGTGTATAGCAGAAAAGAGCTGGGCAAGATTATCTCCAAGCTCCTTTACTCTTTGAATCCATCAAGAAAAGGACTTTCCAGACTCCTCATTCTTAAATATTAGCCATTTTAGTTATTTCTTAAACATAAATCATTTCTTTCAATACTTTATGTCTTGTTAAAGTATCTGAATCTGCTGCAAGCCTGAAATATGATTGTTAAACACTTAAATCTGAACTTTCAAAAGGTTAAATTATTTGCGTACCTATCTACAAGCTTCAGGACCTATGTTCCAGTTTTAGTACTCCATGAAACTTTTCTCTACTGTTTTTTTTTCCCATCATATGCCAGTGTGAAAGATACTTCCCTAAGTTATTAACGTATTTATAGTATTTAACAAATTGAACTTGATTATAAGTTATGTTTATAGTTTAACTAGTTTGTGTTAAGCCAACATATGGTAAAAGCTCTGGGGTTAAAGAACTAGTTATTCCTTTCATATCTACACAGGAATAACTATAATGTTGAGGGCAAAACTGATGTTTAGTAACTAACCTTTCGGATACCACTAAGAATCATAACATGTAAGTTGAAAGGGCCATTTGGTAGGTATAATCTTCTCCATTCAGCACATGAGCCTAATGAATCCCAGGAAGTCCAAGTTAAATAATCAATTAGCAGGAACTAAAATCCCATTCTCCTTTCTTACAGGTCAATCTATTACCACTAGATAGACTCCCTTTAATTATACCCTGACTAAGGTGACATCAAGATCAATTCTAGATGTCAGCTAGATCAAGAATGCAATATTAACAAATAAAATCCTATTTTAACAAAAAAACTCTGGATGGCCCATGTAACATGTTAATTTTTTCCTTAAAAATAAATATCAAATGAATATAGAATTTCCATCTCTGAAACAATAAAGTTTAAATTATTCATTTCAAAATATCTGAGAGCTTATTAAGTGTAAGAATAGCAACATTTCTTCCAGATAATTAAACAAAAATTCTCACAGTTTATTTTTTAAATTAAGGAGAGATTATAGATTAGTCAATCGCTTTGCTCAGATTAACAGGTTGAAATTACTCATGTCATTTTCATAATTTCCTCTTTAATTATATTATCCCCAACAATGATTATCAGTATTTGGTTGGGCAGGAAAAAAGTACCGCAAAATGTGGAAGAAGATCTTCTCTATCACTCTCTGTAAATGCAGAAATCTCCAATGCCCTGGGACGATGATCCACCACAGCATGACCAGGCACACCTCGCCCTCGACCTCGACCCCTGCCTCGGCCATGAGCTGCACCTCGACCTCTTGAATGAATTCCTCTGCCCCGACCAGAAGAAAGAATTCCTCGTTTGGCAGCCTAGAAGAGATTAGACACACAGGTTAAACAATGTTGTAACCAACAATACAAGCCAAGTATTACACTCTGTCAGACTAATACACCTTCTATTCAATTTGACATCATATTTGAATGTCTTATAAAAGGATCACATAATTTAAACTGGAGTTTTAGTTTTTAAAGGGAAAGCAAATTTAAGTAGCTAGTGAATTTAAACAACGAAATAACATTAAGGTTTTGAAATCACTAAACGTGCCTTTTTCTAAGTTCTTGGTCTCTAAGACATCAGGATATATAACAAAAAAAAGATCAGCAACTCTTGATTTCCAAATCATAGAGTGTTAAAAATGTTACTTCAGAAGTCGGGTTATTATATAGACATGTAATACTTATGTATACAATAAATACATTTTTCCAGTTATGACTTTCAAATATAATGTTTCCATTTGTTTGCCTATTGACTTCAGTAGGTACAGTTATCTCAAATTCATCATTTTGATCACTTATAACTAACATCATTACAGAACCAATGTAGCATACTTATTGATATTCTACATTACTCTGTATGAACAGGGGCACCATTCCTTCATTTCACAATTACTTAATGAGCACTTTCTGTGTACCCTCATGAAACTCAAACCTGAGGGGGTAAAGAGACATTAAACAACTAAGTTATATACTTATATTAATAAGAAGTGACTCAAAAAGTGGGGAAATGCTTTATTTAAAGATTTGAACTTTAAAGATTTGAACTTTAAAGATTTGCAGTGAATAATCCGCTAAAATGAATGCTCCTTGAAGCTATTATTTTTTTCATTTTATTTTCTGCTTTATCCCCAGCACCGACAATAGTAGCTGGCAGATTGTACTTAAAATTTTTTCAATAAATCGAAGCAGCAAAGAATGAAAAAGGCAAAAGTGAGGTGTGGATTACAGCATGGACAAAGGCACCAAGGCTAAAAGAAATGTGGTTTCCCAAAGAATCAATAAAATCCAGTGCAGCTGAGTGGAGAGATGAAGCTGGAGAGATAGGTAGAGTTGGATCATGCATAACTTTTAAGGATCATGTTAAGGATTTTAATTTTTATCCCAAGAGCCATGAAAATCAATTAAGAGATTTTAAACAGTAAAATAGAGTGATGTAATGAAATTGGTGTTGAAAATGATATTCTGGCCAGAGTTTTAAGAACAGAGCAGAAGGAAGAAGAGAACAAGCAGGAAAACCTGTCAGTATGCCACCACAGTAGTCCTAGGACTTGAAGATGAAAGTTTGGACTATACTGGTGGCAATGGAGATAGAAAGATGTGACCACATTTAAGATATATTAAGGAGTAACACATATAAAACCTGGTAATTAATTAGATATGGACACTGAAGGAAAAAGGAATCAGTTAAGACTCCTAGACTTCTGGGTTGGGTAACTGCATAGATAGGGTGTACAAACAAGGTTAAGTTCCTACATGTTGAGTCTCGATAGCGAAGACATTCAAATGGAAATGTCAAGCAGACACAACTACCAAATCTCTGCTAGTATAAGTACCGCAGTTTCTTCATCTCAAGACAGTTAATCTTAATATCAGCTAAAATAATCATCTAAAATCAAAACAATAATGTTATGTGACATAGCCAGGAAAAGAAACACAAATACTGTATGATCACCTCACCTATATGTGGATCTACAACAATCGAACTCATAGAAGCAGAGAGCAGAATGGTGGTTATTAAGGGCTACAGGGGCAGAAGAATGGGGAGATGATGGTCAAACGGTACTAAGTTTCAGTCAGATGAGGAGGGATAAATTCTAGAGATCTATCATTATACAGCCTGGTGACTATAGTTAATAATAACGTATTGTATACTTGAAAACTACTAAAAGAGTAGATTTAAAATTTTTATTTTCATCAAATGATAAATGTGAGGTAACAGATACGTTAACTTGATATAATCATTTCACAATGTATACATATATCAAAATATCATGCTATATACCATATATGCATATTTTTTCATTTGTAAATTAAAATGATAAAAAATAATTAAAAATCCAAATAATAAGCTTAAAAGGTCAAGGACTGATGTTAATATAGATTAGCACATATAAAAGTATGCTCTGAGGAACACTAATGCCTCAAAATACTCCTTGATAAAGGGGGTCCATGGACAAATAAATTTCAGCAACATTGAATACTTAATATATATTTTTAGAGATTCACAAATTAAAAGCCTCTAAGAACCCCTCCAGTAAAAAAGCATGTTTAATATAACATTTTCAAGGTTATATTTATTTGGCTTGAGAAACTTCATTCACTAATTATCTACTAACCACTAGTGGAATTACTATAGTAAATGAACACATTTTGGGAAATACTACATTACTACATATACTAACAGTAATTGCAAACTAAATTTAAGCCATCATAAAATAAAAATAGCAAATGTCATTCCGTTTTTAGTTATATTATAATAAAAATGCAAAACACAAACTAATAAAGAATCTTTGTTAACAGTATTATTACTATAAATAAAATTATAGGCCAGAATTTTGAAAATATTTTGTTTTAAAAGTAGTCCCAACAACAGTGGCATGAAATCTCTAGAATGAGGAAAACACAAATTTCTGTATTAACATAAAAGAAATCCATCTTTCTCAAAGCCTTTTTTCCCCCCTAAAGATCTTGGGTAGGATACACATGCAACCAGATGAAGTTTTCAGAAAATGCAAATGCACGACAACATCCTATGATCTCCTATGACTTTCAGATAAGATACGGTCTTACAGCAAGTCTGGTAGCTACTAAATGTTAAGTCCTCAATACCTGAATGACAGTATTCAATCTGTATGGCTGAAAAAATTATGATCAAGTTGCCAATACATTCAGAAGAAAGCATTCTCAGATGAAGTAAAATAATCTAAAATACAAATAATTTAAATTATTGTATCAAACAATGATAGAGACATATGCCAATTATATTAATGGCATTAATGTCTCTTTCTGTACTTCAAAATGTAATTCCAATTTTTAAACATCTTTTTGTTAAATATTAAAAATTCTCATGTCGTGTACTAAGACCAATTGCACTAGGAGTTTGTTTCTTATGTAAATAACCATGTAACTAAATTATAAGCAGGTAGTTTATTTTCTCTGTTATAAATATCCACAGCACCATCTATAGGCAAAACTCAAGTAAGCATGTTCTTCAATATTGTTCTCAACATAGTTCTACCATCAGAAGTCTGATTCGTACAGCAACTCAATTTCTATGCAAAGAATATCTCCATAAGAATACCTGAAAAGGCTTTAATAGTTCACTGCCCCAGGAAGGATAGACCAAAAACAGAAAGGGAAAAAAATTCACTAGAAATGGAGTGACCTGGGTGTACAGGTAGAATTAGTGCCACTCCTCATTAAATAAGATTTTCTCTAGCAGCTCTGAAAAATTTGTTAACCTCTTTTCATTTTCCTATAACAACATCCCAATATGTATTCCAAGGATTACCAACAATTGTTGACTAGAATAAAGGGAATATATTCTCAAATTAACCAATATAACTATATCTGCTCCTTTTAAGTATACTATGTGGTTGTGATGAAACATACTTCCAGCTGTAATTCTGTATACTTTCTCCTAAGTTCAGTGACTTCTTCCCCAGCCTGCATCTTCTTATATAAATCCAGTTCTGTGTCAAGCAATTCTTTCTGCATCTAAAATATAGATATTAATTAATGTTTTACATGGCAATAATATCCTGCATTTATACAAAGCTTTTTATCAAAGAACTTTTACACATTCCCATTTAATCCATATGTTTCTTTTCTATCTCCAGTACTATACCACTCTAGCCCAAGCCATAATATTCCACACCTCCGCAATACTGTAATAGCTTCCTAACTAGTTGCTACTTTCACTAACTTCCCTACAATTTATTTTTCATGCAGTAGCCAGAGGGAGAATTTTGTAGCTTGATATGAAGTAATTTTCAAGAAATAACTAAAGAGGAGCAAAAAAACAAAAACAAAAACAAAGGTGCTAGCAAGCAATATATAGCATGCTTTTATGCAGGAAAGAATACACACACACCCCCCCCCCCATACATACATACATACACACATACACACAAACATCTACACGTCTATCAAAAGAAACATTAGAAAGATAAACCAAACACTAATGATACTGATTACCTACAGGGCAGGGGATAGGCACAGAGTGTAAGGGATCAAAGGGGAAGGGGTCTTCTGTGCACACCTTTTTTTTTATACAATTTGGCTTTTGAGCCATGTCAACTGTTTTACTAATTCAAAAAATAAAATTAAATCAGCAAGAACTGGGGGTGGAGTGGCGGTGGGGTGGGGGGGCGCGTCCAAAACTGAGCACAAGTAGAAATAAACCTACCTTTATCAAATTGATAACTACACAAAAGGAAAAAAATACAATTCTAGACTGCAGTTCTCACTTTACATCCTTAGGTGGACTACATTGAGGTTGTCAAGAATGCAAATAAATTTTGAATTTTATCAGTTGTTGGAAGTGGTATTGTATCAATTTTGAAACTATTTTGAATCTATTATAGGACTGTGTCAATGAATAATATATTGATGTTAGTGGAACCAAGTTGTCATTATGAGAATAGGAGATAAAATATAGAATAAGAAAAGGAAGAACCATATGGTGTTGGATTAGAATTAGAAATATCAATATAAATCATGATTTTATACATACATAGACACCAAGTATAAATATTGTATAACTCTGCAGTTTTTTTCTTTAATCACTTATTATCAACTGAAATTATCTTGCTCACTTGTTTGTTATAAAGCTCAAACTCCTCAGTCAAGCAAGCGTTCAAATACCTATATTATTTTGTCCTCACGGTACCTTTCAAGATTATCCATAACCATTTTCCTAATTACTGGCTTATCAACTATAACTCCACAGGATTCAAAAGATTAGTAGAGTTTACTTGTTTATTTATTTATTAATGGCAAGGCGAGAATAATACAATGGTCAGATTTTGAACAAAGGATATTAAGTAAAAGAAAAACTAAATCTTCAACGTGTAGTGTTTAATGTTTTTTAATAAGTAATAATAGGAATAACAACACAAATTAAAATACCTGAGTCTTGGTTTTTATACTTTTTGGAAGACAGCGTCCAGGAGAAGCAGCTTTGACCTCATCTTTCAACTTGGTAATATTTTTTGTCAAAATCTCTAAAGTTTTCATTATTTCTGCTTTATCTTCAGACTTCATTGTTTTGTTTTTCTCTAGTTTTGAAATTAACATCTGCCAAATTTTTAAAAAGAGAAAAATATTAAGATACTTACTTCTACTATTACTAACAAAGCAAACACAGAAAGTAAGTATAAAAATAAATACTATTACTTTTAGTGTATGCATTCATGACAAAGCTAACAACCACTAAGTAAAAATAGCAGAAGAGCAGATCTGGTGACGTTAACCATTTAACAATTCAAGTCTTTCTCCTGGTTTACTTTGTGAAGAACTATATTATTATTTGGGTCTCTTAGAACTTAAAATCAAAGCACACAACCAGAATAAATTCAATTCTATTACTGAAAAACTGTCAATCTGAAATAATATCAACAACTTTACTCTCTGATTTATATGCTGACATTACTGCCCCTACATATTCCCACTCTATATGTAGTCTATAGCCCAGAAAGAACCACAGGAAGTGTTACGGTTCCCTTAATATAGTGAGATAATAGAAAAATTGAATGTTTAATTACTTTTTTTGTCTTAGGGAAACAATAATTGGCTAGCCTAAGAATGATACGCACAACATGAATAGGAAACAAGATGATAAGTATGGTAATATGAAGTAGAAAAAGCCACATAATATTATTCGGAGTTGTCTGGTTACTCTGAGTCAAGACGGCTTCAGATTTTGGCATAAAGCATTGTGATTTCTCTTAGTCAAGAACTGAGACTAATTAAATGTCATAAATTAGAGCAACGCTGTCCAAAAGAAATAACATAAGCCACAAAAGTAATTTCTAATTTTCTATCAGTCACATTAAAAAGATAAAAAAAAGAAAATTAACTTTAAAATACATTTAATCCAATATGTCTAAAATGCTATATTCCAACAAAAATTATTGTGATGTTTTGTTTCTTTGTACCACATCTTTGAAATCTGGTATGTATTATACACTTACAGCATATTTCAATTTAGGCTAGACACATTCCAAATACTCAATAGTCAGATGTGGCTACTGACTACCGTATTGGACAACATAGGACTAAAGGATCTCAAGCCAGTAAGGAAAGGTACATATCAACATTGAGAAAAAGCTTCCATTTCATTATCTGTTGAACATACTACAGTGAAGCGAAATAACTGAATGAATACTACCTTATTTTCATTTCATGTCGTAATTTCATTTAAACTACACCCACCATTTACTGTTTGCTCTTTACCTTCAATATACTATCATTGATAACTATATCAGTTACCATTACCAATTATAGTAAATCTATTTCTCAAAACTATTTAGCGTAACATTAAATTCACTCAAAATTATAACATTTGTAAATATATTTTGTCAAATCTAACTTTATCATTTTACCTTCTGTGTTTCAATGTGCTTTTCTAAAATTTCTTGTTTCCTTTTCCTTACATCCTGCTGAAGTTTCAGTGCTTCCTAGAGTCAGGGATTAAAAATATCATTAGAATATTACTAAGGATAAACAATATTACTCAAGAGGAGAAAAGTGGATATAATTGCAGAAGCTCAGCAACAAAAACTGTATGCGAAGTTTTCCTACGTAAACGTAAAATATGTGTAAAAGTTTGAAAGATCAATCACGGGAAGCTATGGTTCGAAGAAAAAACTAATATTTACTGATATATTGTGGAAAATGAAAGTTTAGTGATAGCCAACAAATACCTTTTGGTCTTATTTTGTGATAAGCACTGAAAAAACACATACACAAAGATTTCCTATAAGCAAATTGTGTGCACTATACTAGCTGTACTTACCTGCTTTTTTTTCTGTGCTTCATTATTATCAACTGTAGACGTGGAAACAAGCAAGGATTTTTGTGCAGCCTTCAAAGCAGCGGGATTATACACTGTTTTTGTTAGGCCAGTGGATGTAGACAACACCTACCAATACAAATTCAATTTCTTAAAAATACATCAACAATTCATGATTTCCTAAGTTCTAATTTCTATAAAACTTAACTTTAAAGCACTACTGTCAAACTTCAAAGCACACTGAACTAATTCATTATATACTTAAAGTAACTAAATCACATTTGGTAGTTTGAAAGGTAGGATATAATGAGGAGTAAACCCTAGAATGAAAAGAATTTAAATTAACACCAAGTACCTATATCAAAAGATATTATACAAAGACAAATATACAAAAATGTCAAATCAAGACATTTACTATATCACAGAGAAATATTAGTTTTTTAAACACATTTACTATTATTCCTAATGATTAAAGCAAAAACTGCACACAAGAGCATGGCACAGGAGGAAAATGTATAGTATCCCTCAAATAATTTTCATGAGCATTTACAATTCTAAAATATACCCTACTGCATTCATTCTCCATTCTTTGGTAGCAATGCTCCTTCTGCTTAAAGTGACCTCATTCCCTTAAACCCAGCTCAGGTTCAGCATAACACAATCGAAGACATCCACAAACCCCTCATCATTTCTCTCTTCTACGCAGGTCCATATATTAAATTTTATTCCTTCATCTATTAGGTAAAAATTCTATTAGCTATTTTTAGCTAGTATTGCTACTTAATAAAAATGACCTAATGATATATTAATTAACGTGTCTTTCTCCCTGTCTACACTGTAAGGGCCCTATAACAAAGACCATGTCTTTCTCCTCTTTGTGCTTTGTCCAGTACCTAAGTCTTGCTACCAACTAATTATGGACCATAGTAAGATCAAGCACCTTTTTAGGCCTTAGTTTACCAATCTATAAAGTAAGGAAGTTCAATGTGACGGAGGCTAAGGTCTTTACAAACCCAAAAATTCATTCCATGAAGGCAAGGATGTTTTTTTTCTTTTTCCTTGGTTCACTGCTGTATCTTCCATGCCTAGAACACTGCCAAGGGACACAGTAAATAATAAGAATTTTTGTACTAAACTAAATGAAAATAATTATAGATCAGAGTGGACAACCTTTTCTACACAAGGGTCAATTCAAAAAGAAAAGTATTCATAGGCTGTCTTTCTTATCCTTCAAAAGCAAAACAAGTTCCATAGGATAGTTGGTTACTGATTCTTAAAAAGGAGCCTAGGGATCCCTGTAAGGAGATCTACAAATGCTATAAAAACTAAACGTGAAACCATGTATGTGAACACTATAATTTCCCAGAGGAAAAAACATTCCTTTTAAAGTCTTAAAAAGAGTTTATAACCTAAAAAAGGTTAAAAGAACTACTGAAGTGGAAAATTAACAATGAGAAAAATGGCTCTACTTTTCAGCTACTAAAATGTTAACATCTGGGTAACAGAAGCAGCAATCCGAAGACCACCTTGTAATCTTTCATCATGAAATTAGAATAGGGAACATCACAAAGCTTAGACAACTCATTTCTATTCTAAGTAGTCAAGAATGTCCTTGTCTCTAAATCAAATAAAAACCTAGAATACTGTAACTGTACTAGTTCCACATGGTACAACTGATGTGTGAAAATAAAAGTTAACAATACTTGATGTGTGTCAAAATTTGATCGATAGTTTTCTTCAATGATGAAAACTAATACTCAGATATCACTAACAAATATTAAATGGCTGCATTCATTAAAACAGGGAGTAAAACACAAATTTTGTTTATGGTTTAACTTCATTAACCATTCTCTGTAATTCTACAGATCAGTTTCTTCCATAGAAGAAATTACCTCACTACACAACAAAATGCAAAACTGGATGATTATACAAAGGTGAGACCATAACTTTTATAAGGGGAGAGACACAAGATAATCTGCCAAAAACAGAGTCTGAGTGTTTAACGAACTGTTTTCCTCATAAGCATTCCATAACAAGTTGAAAAGTTGTGACCAAAAAAGATTTCTATACTCAAGTTGGAAACAATAAATATCACAAACATATTTTCCAATTTCAAATGTATATTATAATAAAAGCAGAAATAAAGAAACCCATATAAGTTATTTAATCCAGCATTTCTCCAACTTCAGTGTGCAGAGGATAGTCCTTTTCAAAGCATCCTTAACATATAATATCAGACTAAGTAGTGCTGGTTTAAAGTGCATAGAAGTATCTCACAAGAATGAGAAGACTCCTTTATTCGTAGAAGTATTCCCATTTCCTTGTTTTATTCAGGAACTTCCTTCCACAAAAATGGAACATTCACTAATACATTGAGCCTAAGACTCAATGACTATAAGACACACTATCATTTTATATATCCCTACTACAGAGAAAAAGGCTTGAATTATAAACATAAACACCAACAACTTAAAGATACAGCCCGGGGGAGGAGGGAGGTAAACCCACAACTAATGGAAGCAGAATGTACTGTATGGGGGAGGGACACACTTGTAGCCCTGGCTTGCATGGGGCAAACAGCATTACATGTAACCAAAATGTTTGAGCCCCCATAATATCCCAAATAAAAAAAAAAAAAGATACAATCCAATTTCAGAGGTGTTAAACTGTAAAAAAATGTGTCTTGGAAACAATGAATGTGTAATTACAAACACTGCTCACTATCTGAATCTACTTGGTTCCAGAGTTTAGATGGCAAGGCATATATGTATTTTCAAAAGATGAAAATCTATTAAAAATGAAACCAGTGGAGAGAAGTGACAAACTCAATAGAAAAGAAGATGCTATAATTCCTAAGAACACAGTCAAAGCACACATAGTGGCCTTTCCAAACAACCATACCTTGTCTTTTTCCAAATGGGTTTCTGTATGTGCTGTAATTTTTACAAATTTATTTTACTTGACACCTTAAGTGCATTCATTTAAAAATTTCAACTGTTTATGAATACTTTTGGACTTTCTACACATATAATCATGTCATTTGCGAGTAAAGTTCTGCTTCTTCCTTTCTCTCTCTCATATGGTTTATAGCATTTTCTTTCCTTAGTATATGCAGTAGATCCTCCAATACAATACTGAGGAAGGGTGATGAGAGTGGACACCCTTGTTTTGTTTCTCATCTCAAGGGAAGAGCAGTCAGATTTCACCATTGAATGTAATGTGAGTTGTAAAGATTTTCTGCAGATATCCTTCATCAAAGCAAGGAAGCTTCTATTTCTCTTTTGCAGTTTTTAATGTAACTAAGCAACAAATTGTATCAAATGCATTTTCTACCAAGATAATCATCTGGGGTTTTTTCCCTCCCTTATTCCGTTAATATGGTCAATTAAACTGATTTTCAATGGTTAAATTAACCTTGCATTTACCTGATCATGATGTATTATGTATTTAATAAATCACTAGACATCTGCTAGTATTTTGTTTAAGACATTTGTGTTTATGTTCATGAGAGATACTGTGCTATAATTTTCCTTCCTTGTAATATCTTGCTAGGTTTTGGTATCAAAGGAATGTTGAACTCAGAAAATTAGTTGAAAGGTATCATGTGCTATGTTGTCAAAATGTACATTACTAATACCTCTTACTTTCCCTAAAGAAATAGAGATTATAATCCATTTATTTTATTTCCTATGTATAATATTACCACACATAACTACTATTAGTACTTATAAAGAAAGAGAAAAAACAGCTTTTTCTCATGGATAAGAATGGAAGGAAAAAAGTATTTTGTAACAATTATTACAAAAGTTATTATAAATTCAGTCACCGAAGTATCATTTTTTAATAAACAATGCTGAAACTGTACTTAAATACAAAAGAAACACAGTTATAATGCTTAACACATTGACTGCTACACTTAGAAAAAAATTTTTTTTCTTTAGGGCCATGGTATTTTATTACAAAAATAGAATAAAAACTTTGAAAACAAAACGATCCTTTCTAATTTAATGAAAAATGAAATTTACTGGCTTCTATTCATTTAATTCACGTTTTTAGAATTAATTTATCAATATTAATTATTACAATAAGAACATCAATAAGTAAGATTTTTACAAACCAATTATAGGATTGTGCCCAGGTTTTGTTTCACAAGGTCCCAGGCTCAAAATTAGCATGAGTTAAATACAACTCACATGGCGGTCAATGTGTTAAAAGCCATACTCAAAATAAGTAGCTCTAACAGGATTTTAAAGCAGAAATGCCTTGTTTCAATACAATATAAAGAGAATCTGAGGAGTTATGTGGATGCTTGCTTATTAATGTAATTACTGTATGATCAATTTTTATATTAAGTAAATCATCTGTTCAGTAACTATAAATGTTTCACTAAAGGAGCATACAGATATGCATTCTATGCCAAGCCTAACTAATTGAGAACTCTAGTGAGAAGATTAGGATTTTAAATTTATAAAATATTTTTAGAGATTAACAGTTTTTTTCTTCCAAGAATACTAAATATTCATTTTTTAATCCACTGATCTTTTACACATTTTAAAATTTTTAAAATTTATTTTCATTGACAAATAAAGATTGTATATAAAGGCTCAGTTTATGATGGGATTATGTCCCAATAAACTCATCATAAGGCAAAAATATCCTAAGTTGAATATGCATTTAATAACCCAGAGTAAACCCATCATCAAGTAGAAAAATCGGAAGTCTAACCATCATAAGTTGAGGACTCTCTGTATATTTATCACAGACAACACGTTGCTTTGAAATATATACATAGTGGAATAGCTAGATCAAGCTAATTAACACTTGCATTACCCCACATATTTTTTTGTGGTGAGAAGACTTAAAATCTACTTTCTTAGCAACTCTCAAGAATACATTTTTATTAATTATAGTCACCATGTTGTAACAATAGATGTCTTGAAGTTATTCCTCCTATCTAACTGAAATTTTAAATCTTTGACCAATATTTCCCCAATCCCCCTCCCTAAGCTCCATTCTACCCTTTGCTTCTGAATTCAACTTTGTAAGATTCCACATATCAGTGAAACAGACAAAGAGACTAAAAGAAACAAAAGAATAAATAATCTTTAGAAATATTTTAACAAATATAAAAGTAAAAAATGTGTTCAGTCAGTAATCAATTTTTGCTGTAATAGTTTAGTTCTCAGAAAGTTAAGCAAATTCTTTCAAATAAATCGCATTTTCCTATAAGAAACATAATCCAGGTAATAACACTGACAGAGGCCAATACCCTAAAAAAGTAAAAATGATCAATAACAATTATGAAAGGAACATATCAGAAACTCTCTAATCTTTATATTATTTATATATTTTTTTTATTTTTTATTTTTTGAGACAGGGTCTCACTCTGTTGTCTGGGCTAGAGTGCAGTGATGTCATTACAGCTCACTGCAACCTCAAACTCCTGGGCTCAAGCTATCCTCTTGCCTCTGTCTCCGAGTAGCTGGGACCACCGGTATGTGCCGCCATACCCCCCTAATTTTTCTAGAGACAGAGTTTCACTATGTTGCTCAGGTTCCTAATCTTTATATTTAAAATAGCAAAATTACATAACAAATCTGAATTTTAAAAATCAAAGGGTTAAGAACAACTACCTTGTCTGGTTCTCACTATTAAATTGGAACTAATCAATCAACACACATATGCATATATGGAAGTAAAACTCAAGGGAAATCAAGCAGGTGGTGGGGAAAGGATGGGTAAATTCATACCTAATGGGTACAATGCACACTATCTGGGTGATGGGCACACTTATAATGTTGACTCAAACTATAAAAAAAGCAGTTCATGTGACCAAAATGTTTGTACCCCATAATATTCTGGGGGGGGTGGGGGGGAATGACTACTTTTTACAATTGAGGAAACACAGCCAGTTTAGACTTCAGTATCATACACAATGGCAGCTGCTAAATCAATAGACGAAGTCTTTATATGACACACAACGTTCTTTCAATTATACTACACAATTTCCCTTTTAAAAGCTCCATGGTATAGATGTTAACATATCATCTATGTAAAGGGATCAAGTATATTTTTAGATTGCCAAAAAAAAAAAATAGTATTGAAAAATAACATCCTGTATCCTAAATTTGGTATCTAAAACTGATATGATACAGAGCATTAAATACTCAATTGATTATATAGTTTACGTTCTTATAATTTAGAAGGGCTTTAACAAGCGTTTACTGGGTGTTGCTTATAGAGAGAGTATAAAATGTTACATTTGTGTACTTATTTGGTTTAACAATGACAGAGGATACTGCAGATACTAGCTTTGAGCTTTCCCCTGCCTTCAATTTAAAAAAGAATCTTTTAAATAATATTTGATGATGGAGAATATTCTTCTATTCTTCCTAAGATTTCTCTGAATCAATGCCCTCTAAGGACTCTGCACGCAAACCCCCTAAGGGTTAGGGGAACAGAAACAGAAACCACCAAGGAGAAGCAAAAATAAAATATTACTCTATAAAGAGGTTTACTAAAGATGACTAAAAATTACATACTTATAAATAATTGTTTTTCTCGAGAGATCCTTTACAGTATTTATTGAGCAATTTTTTTTCATAAATAGCCTGCTACCATTAACAAATTTTCACAAATTCGGTTAGGGGTTATTATTATTAATATAGTATATATTGGTATATATGGTGGTTACATATTAGTTAAGTTATAGTATCAATTCCAGATTTGTACCCATTTTATTCTAAAGTTATACAAAATACTTATAAAAAGCAGTAATAAAATAACAAAATATACTACAAAAATTTTGTAAAAGCTGTGAGTATGGACTTCAATATCAAGAGTACAAATCTTGACATAAACAGATCCTAAACATTACTGGGTATTTTAGATGTCTGCAGAATTGCTCAGTAGTACACTAAGTACAGCAGAACTTAATGTTTTTGTAGTTTTATTTTGTTTTTAATTGACACATAGTAATTATAAATATTTAGGGGCTACAGTGTAACGTTTTGATACATATATATACTGTGTAATGACCAAATCAGGGTAATTAGCATCTCCATCACCTCAAATGCAGTGTTTTTTTTTCAGTTCCTGAAAAAAAAACAGTTCACTTATTATCAAGGAGGATAAATCTAATCAAAGTAAACATTTGATACTGCTAAATTTAATAGCACAGACTAAGCAACACAGTTCAGAGAAGGAAAGGGCGGGCCGGGCGCGGTGGCTCACGCCTGTAATCCTAGCACTCTGGGAGGCCGAGGTGGGCGGATCATTCTGAGCTCAGGAGTTCCAGACCAGCCTGAGCAAGAGCGAGACCCCATCTCTACCAAAAATAGAAAGAAATTAATTGG